>CM043018.1:125244388-125314369 GCA_023690525.1 Holotrichia oblita
TCGATACTTCACTATCTTTGGCTTACAATTAATAGCGGAAATAATATTCATATAAATAGTACCTGGATAAGCAATACAATCTGATATAATGTCGCTTAATTATCGTTATACCCCTAAATTTGTTGAGGATTCTGACTTACATTGAGACAAATTATGCAATATGCTGAGCACTCTTTATGCATCGTGCATCTTGTTAGCTTCTTTTTCATTATATATATTTTTTCTTTTTTTATCGCGGATCTAGATTTTCGGAGAGAGACAGCAGCCCTGTTGCTGTTGAATCATAGAAAACTATGTCTAGTTTGTTTGTGTCTACATCTACTTCATCACTCATAGTGGAAAATACTTAAAGTTCAACAAAGATAACAGATATTTCCGTAGAGAAAAAGGATTGACAATGCTATGCAATACTTAAAGATAAAAGTAGACAGCAGGCAGAATAGACGTGAAGAAGGAGTATTAAACATTCACACAAAGTCCAATTTACAATTAACTGCTACAGAAAAACGAAAAGAACAGTTTGAATAACTTAATACTGTATGAAAATCAATCCTGGATTCTTTTAACTAAAATATTAAAGATTAGGTCATCCTTTCTCAGATTTCAATGAAATTTCAATTCAATTTTTTTGACACACAACAGTTAATCCAGTAATGCCAAAGGTGTAAAAATAAGTTTTTTGTTTAATGAAGCAACTAGAAATACAGTTTTCTTATCTTTTTCATTTAGTTTGTGAGAAAAGGATTTAAAATAAAATATTGCCACGTCAATAAACGTTCCAAAATCCTCTTTGTTATCAAATCCTATATTAAATCCTATATTAAATTGTAGTGAAATATTAATGTATTACTCTGTGTACAAACGTATTGACAGTTGCATGGTCTGTTGACGACTGGAAGTAATAATTTTTAAATACATTTTCTTATCTTATAGTTATATCAAGAAGATTATAATATATCGCCTTTTAAACCGCGTAGATTACTTTATTAACCAAGCATATTTTCGAGGAAGTCTGTAATAGGACCCGAGGTATATGGCGCTTGAATTTGCTACCGAACCTCAAAAGAATAACAGTAAGTTCCTTTTTGACTTGGAAACATTATTCCGCGTTTCGAATTCGCTGGTTTAAAGGATTCATTTAATCATACTCTCAACTGACACAACAGGAACCGACTGCGTTACATCGCTTTGAGACATTGTAATTTTCCCACGTGCATATTTTAATAAAAGGCAATTTCGAAATTTTCGGTCTTTATGAGGAAGACCGGGGGCTACGTTCATATATATTCATGTCTACGGGAGTATTAAACGAATACAGCGAAGGCCAAATCTTACGAACAATACTCCTGGTGATATATTTCGGATGTCGTGAAGACTTATGGGAATAAATAGAGTTCATATATTATACAGATATTAGGTGGTTTGTCCTGTTTGGGTTAACAGCACTGTAAGATGGAATATATATTGTAAGGTGTAATATACATTAATACACATCTTTTCTGTATCTTTTAAAAATATTTAGTTTTCTTTTTTACTTGGTAATGGTATAATTAGCACTAGAATATTATAAATTATTTTAGCTTTGTTTAGCAGTAACATTTAACAATTGTTTCATTATCTCTTAAACGACTGTTGCTTCATCTCCTTTTGCGTAGCATGACCTAAACGATGCTACTGAACACATTTCGGAATTGCATAGGATTTAATCCACTTACCATCGTATAGGCAAGCAAATTTAGTTACTTATCCTACAGATTTATTTTCCATATTCGCATTACATTTCAAAATTTTTGCAGCATCTTGTATACATTTGTACCAAACATACTGGTTCCATATTTATAAATATTCAAGACAATAATATTCAATGAAACGAGGATGACATGCGATTATAAAGCATACGATGAAATGGTCAATTAAAATTTTCCACGTCGAGTACTTTCGTATAAATTGTCTCGTTCATTCCCGGTATGAGATATAGGCCAAGTATATCACGATTATTCCGCACGATTTAGTGTCGGAAACCATAGTCATGAAAGCGGTATTTACGACTAGAATTATAGCTACTTCAGTGTAACGTATTGTTGTTGTTTGTGTCGGAAAATTATCGGCAATTTCGGTGTTAAATTCGTCGAGAATTTTATCACCACAAATGGAAAATTGCGATTAATTTAACATATGGTCGAAATTGTCTACCGTATGTAAACTTTTTGATTAACGATAACTAGATTTAGGTTAAGTGGACTCTAATGACGTGCTAGATGTACAAGTTAATTAATAATTATAAATTTCAGAACAGAGATCTGTATTTGTGATATCTAATGTGGTTAGTTTAAAGTCTGTGTGTTGGAGGTGATAAAGCGTGGCTTTGTAACGGTACTTCTTATCGTAACACTTTAACACCAGTCGTGGGAGAATAATGTAAATTACTAACTCAATTGTTAGCTTATACTATAGTAAATAGTAAACAATTTTCTTTAAATAAAAAATATGAGCTTTAAATGTGAAAAGAAAGTGACACTGTAATATCATGCGACAAGCTTACATGTCGTTTCCATGGTCACTAGCTGAAATGATGACATACATACCATTGTCATTCATGTCCCATTAAAACAAACTTTTAGTGGAATACCAACTGCAGTTATGAAAAGAATAATACTGGCGCCTCTGTAATAGTTCAATATAAAAGTTCCATTCCATGAGTTAGGAAATTCCGAATGAAAACTGGTCCAGTAGACTTATTGTTGCCAAAGTCTATAAACTAGTTGGGGGTAATTTTTCTGATTTCTGTCTAGCTGATTGATCACGTAGTAGATCCATCAATCCCATTCGGTGCATTTCTTTATTCAGTATCTAGTGAGCAGTTATGAGTTTTTTTACTCCTTGGATGAATCCTGAAAGTTTTACAGTGCTTCACCATAGCTACTCAAGTCCACTAGTAGGGGTCCATGACCGAGAACCTGAGAAAAGATTTAATAGATTTAGGTTTCTTTATTAAATTTACCAGTAGTATACAAAGTTATTACGCCAACATATGCATATATAGTTATATACAAATCAAGAAAATTCTCAATTAACCTCAATTAGTCCTTGACTTAAGTGTGAACTGAAACGGACAAAATATGTAAACGTCCCATTGTCATAGTATTTTTACATTACTTTTAATATGTGTATAGTTCTGTTTAGCTTGGACGCTACACTGATATTATCAGTGCTATAGGCGGGTAGGTTAATTATCGGACCATTTTTTTACGAAGGCTACTTGGACATGGCTATTTAATTATGCGGAAGGGTTACCAATAGCACTGCGAAGGAACATGTGGTACCTTCATGATGGAGCTCCTGTCCATAAGTCATGGAATGTGAGAGCAGCATTGAGCTACCTCTTTGAGGAGAAATCGATTGGTCAGGGAGGCACAATAGAATGGCCAAATAGATCACAGAACTTAAGAAAATGCGATTTCTTTTAACGGGAATACGTGAAAGATTTAGTATACATAAGGCCACCCCCGACCGAATAAAATATGCGGAAGAGAATTACAGAAACTTTCACGTCAATAAGACCTGAAATGTCGAGGAAAGTTGGAATCAATTTCATATTTGCATAAAAAAATGATTGATCCAATGATATACCTTTCTTGTTTTTTCTTGTTTTCGTAATACTTTTAAGGTTACATCCAAATTAGTAGCAATATTTTTTGACTTTTTTGTCAAAAGTTTAAGATAAAACCTACTACCTACTATAGATGAATGAAAGGTACTAAAATGAGGTATCTATCAATATAACAAAACATGCAGGGTGCCATTAAAAAAATAGGTTAACCATAATGATCTAGTCGTTCAAATACCTTATACAATAGATCAAAGTGATATGCTTCAGTTTCTGAGCTAATTAAATATCTCTAAAAATCTGCCAATAAAGTTTCAATAGGCAACAGGACATATGTTGCAAAATCAAACTGTGATAATATCATCGTGAATTATAGGTAATAGCTTATTTATTGATCGGTAAATTTTATTTCTACATTATGTCGGTTCACAAAACTCTTCGATTAAAATTTTTTACAATTTCAAACGGAAAAATAAACGCGCCATTTTTATCAATATTAATGACTCAGGCATAGGCATATCATCATAAAGCTTAGTATATTAAGTATTAAGAACGGTAAGGACCTTTTACCTTTTTGAAGACAATTGTTTGGAGGAGGAGCGAAGCGACGACTCCAGAAATTGTCTGAAATCGGTAAAAGGTCTTACCGTTCGTGATGCTTATGACGTTTTTCGTGCGTTTGAATTTATTAAAGCATGTAATTCAATCAGATTTATACAAAAATTGTCTCCACATTTATTGTCAGATTGCCCGTTGCTATAGAAATTTATAAAGTGTTTGTAAACAACGGCAGCCATTGCAGTTTTTTGTCAAAATTGAGATAAAAACGGATAGTGAAAGTACAGGGCGAGCAACCGGATGTGACCACCACGTGACCACAAACGTCACAGAAAAAGTGTATTTTTTTGTTTTACTGTTTACTATCCTGCTTATTGTATTGTTTACGTTTTGTCATCTGACATTTAACGTGTTTGAAAACGCTAGTTATTACGTTTCCTGCGATTTTTTTGTAAGTTTTCGCCTATAATTTTTTGTAAATATAGCATTTATTGCACAGTAATTGTCTTTTTAAAGACTACTGAACGGAACGTTCAATATTTACCTATTAAATGGCATTCACGGATGAACAAGACAGGTTCATTTGAATGGCGCATTTTCGAAGTGCTACACAGACACAAGACGGATCTTGCTCCTGCATTGAACAAGTTACTTTGGAATATCCAAATGAGGACCTTGAAATGATCGATTTGCTCGAATCGTAACAGGCTGGTAGAAGATTTATGGAGACTGGTAGTGTTGCAAAGCGTAAAGCAGTAGGTGCACTACGAGTGTTACCTGAGGAAGCAGTAAATGACATTTCTGAGCATATAACAACTGGTCCCAATAAATCAGTTTGAAAATTATCTGCTCATACAGGTATGCACTTACTAAATAGTTAAAAACATATGTATTTAAATTTCTATCTTACAGGAATATCATATGGAAGTTGTCGCACAGCCTTAAAGAAACATTTGCATATGTTACCATATAAAATTACAGTACATCAGTTGTTTGCTCGGGATTTCGAACAAAGGCGTAATTATTGTTTAATGGTTTAATGAACATTTAAATGAGGACCAATTAAACATAACTTTCTTCTCCGATGAAACATGGTTTCATCTTTCGGGTTATATAAATAGCCAAAATTATCGCACGTGAGCTACAGAAAAGCCACACGTTTACAAAGAGACGACATTGCACCTTATTAAAACTGGTGTGAGGATTGCAATGTCACGTAGACGCATTATGTCACCAATATTTTTTGACGATACAGTTAATGCAGCTCGTTATAGACATAATATTTTAGAACCGTTCATTAATGAACTCCATGATGAAACTTCACTATGGATATTTCCAACAAGATGGTGCTACCCCACATACAGCTGATGCTACAATAACATACTTTGAGGAATATTTTGGCAATCGATTAATAAGCAGAGGACGTTGGTCAGCACATTCCTCCGATATGACACCGTTAGATTTTTTCTTGTTTGGTCATCTAAAGAATGTAGTGTTCCGAAACCCTCTCCATACTCTTGACGAGCTGAGAAAGAAGAAGTTTTAAACAACGTGTTTCGCAAGATACAACGAAGAGTATGTAAAATGATGGTTATTATTTTATATTTATTGTAGATGAAATTATTATTTATTTTATTATATATTTATTTATATTGTTTAAAAACATCTTAATAAAAATATTTACCAAAGTATTTTTGATTTAAATGTGATCTAAAAAACAATTAAGGTTAACTTATAAAACTATCTGACAGATCAGTAAACTGACATATCTTGTACTACCAACTCACCAATGTTGCCATCTTAAAATTTAAGGTCACGTGGTGGTCACATCCGGTTGCTCGCCCTGTACCTAATAACTAAAAACGGATAGTAAAAGTACCTAATAACTAAAAACTCAAGAAAATAAGTAAATTAAGTGACTCTGATAACGAGATCGACGTCATAGAAGAAGCATGGAATGTTGGTCTAATTATTATAATAATACGTTAATTTTGAATAAATTTACTTACTGTTCTAGAATGCTAATACACTTACCGTCGACTTTTTCGTTAGCAACTAGTAAACAAAACTTGCCGTCTTGGAAACATTCGCGGTAAACCATCAAATAGAGCTCAATCGCACGAAAAAGTATTTTCTTTTGCAAGATTGACGACACTGCGATAGTTTTAAATTGTACTTCAAATTGTGACAGCTGTCAGTGACAAATCAAAATTAGAGAAGCTTACCTATACTATTATTTATTCAACATGTTGGAGTTACAACGTAAAAAGTTTATAATCGAAAGTTACTTCAGAACTGGTCGAAAACTAGATAAATAAAGTCATAGGTGTCATCATAGGTTGTCACGTCAGATATATTTTCATGGTAGCCAATAACTGAAAAGGAAATATACATCAAATTGCAATCAAGCCAACACAAAAAAATACCCTATGGTACTGTGTGACGTCAGTAGTCTTTTTATTTCAATAATTAGCCGCATTTTCATAAAGGCGATGAAAAATGAAGCTTTAAACATTCATATATCAATAAATAATACAGATATAGCAAATAAAAATCTATATTAACTTTAAACGTTAAGTATGTACATGTGACAAATTATGCATATACACTGGAACCTCGCTTATCTCCGCGCTCACTTATATCCACCCTCATTCATATCCGCACTATAGCGCTCATTTATATCTGCTCGGCATCCACCACCCGATAGTGCACGTATTCACATGAGCCAATCAGCGCGTAGCACGGCCTTTCCTCTCCGCTAACGGGATAAAAGTGGGAACCCCTCTTGAGCGGATGTAAGTGAATGTTTACGTTTCCCGACCACTGATATAGACGAGGTTGCAGTGTATATCAAAAACATATCTATATTAAAATCATCATCAATACTTTCTCTTTCATTAAATACATCGACATTAACATTATTTAGGTGTTCATTGGAGTCAGTATTACATACTTAAATTTTGTCCATCTAATATACTATTACGAACGGAAACTATATGACTCACCTTATAACAACGATGGTGCGCTCTTGACGAAAGAAACGGTTATCATCGGGATGATTTTTCTTGCTGCAGTAGCGGTACTTCGTGGTCTTAAATTTGGATTTGAAGATGCACTGGCGGTTGACGATCATGCTTCACAATCACCGCAAAAAAAAATGTGTTCTTCCAGATCGAATATATTTTATTTGTCGATCCATCTCCTTTCATTACTAGTTCTGCATTTATTTCGCAGCTTCCATACACATGGCAATTTCAACGGCTTTCGTATAAGTCAATTATTTGCATTAGAATTTCACCAATCCGTATACTAGCTGGTACTGCAAATTATCTTCTAAAATATCTTGCACTCGATAAAAATTTATATCTTTCAGCAATTGCCTCGGTTGTAAATGATTACACATTAAATCAACTAAATCTTCAACCACAATCTTCGGGTTCGTCGGGATTGCATAAAGTAGTTAATAAATCACATGATTTGCTTCCCATTATCGTAATTAACCTCGCAGTCTTGAATTCGGATTTAACATTATTCGCTTTGAAAAACTATGACACACGTGCTGGGTAGGACGACTAATTTTTTTCGCCAAGATTAAGTTCTTCTAAATTCCCAATTGCAGCCGTACTAACTTAATGTAATAACGTAATTTTTATAAATTTAATTTTCTATAAATACAAAAAACATTTAGATCGAAACTGGATTATATTTCTCTGCAAATCTACGATACGAATATACTTACAACAAAAACGTTAACATAAAAAAACTAGGACAGAAATACGACTTGTAAATGTTAGGTATACACTATATTCTAAAAGTAATGGACATAAACGCAATTTGTTGCACGTAAGTGTGGCTAAAAGTCCTATAACAATATGATTGTGGATAAAAGCATATTATTATTCATTCCCTATGTATATGGATGCAGATATGTAGGCTAATAGTCAGCTTAGTGTAATACAAACGAGAAGGTATTTTCAGAAGGAAATGGACTGGAACCAAATTTGATAAAATATCATAAAACATGGTTAGAGTTTATACAAAACAGGTTACCACACAGACGCTTAGATAACGAGACATTATTTAAAGTTGGCTATCTTCATAATTTAGTACATAATAATAAATGTTGATTAAGATAGAGTGCCGATTAATACACTTACTATATAGAAACTAACTTGTAAGGTATCAATATCTTAATTGATTTTTTCTATACGTAATATCCTCATGGTCGACAATTAAATATCTTCAACTCGAGCAATTATACCATTACTATTGACTAAATTACCTAAAAAAAAGACATACAAATATAAAGATCCTAATCAATAATGACCGATATAATTAAGCAACAATTACATTTAATAAACGCTCTTTAATTACCAGCACTTAAAATACCTCTAAACCGCCCATATACTTACACATAGCCCATGAAAAAAGGAAATGGTTATTAAAGGACCTATCACCGATAGTGCGCATTTGACATTAGTCCAGCTATGGAGAACTTGAAGCTCGAACATCTATCTATCGTATCCTACGGTTCGTAGAAGAAATCAATAATAAAATTTTATGTCTTTAATACGAACCTATTAAAAATGATTGAGGTATCGATGGCCATCGGTTCGCTTAAAAAGATATTTGACATGGCTTTTGTTTTCGGGATGCTGTAGTAGTTTTATTTTAGGCCTATTGTGATGAGTGGCGATTTTCGATTCAATAAATGTGTTGAAAATTTTATTACTTACTTTTAACCCCTATTGTGATGGGTCACTGTTTAAAATTCTGCATTTCAGCGATGGTGATAGGTCTATGCATTATTCTTTTGTGCAAGATAGGAAAAGGAGACGGCTTCCTTTGTAAAATATATATTTGAAATCAGTTTTAGACAATTAAAGCAATTTTGTTTTGAATAGTTTTCAGATAAGAAATATATTTTTCTTACAACATTTAAAATGTAGAAAAAAACTAATCTTCTTTCATTTGTTCTTGAGGATGTGCCTTAGTACACTTTAGACAGACCAATTATTGTAATAAAACTGTACTTATTGCAAACATTTCTTTTATCAGTTTGACATGTACTTAGATAAAAGGTTGAATATTCCTTTAGGAAGTGTTTACATGTGTGCTCTTTTTTAAGTTTTCTTTAATAAAAGCAAAAGATAATTGTTTCAAAAAATCTTTCTATTTTCTATATTTATTGTCGACTTTATTAGGTCGCCATCGCTTTGTCATTCTGCTGCATGGCGCAAATATTTGGTCAATCATGTCAGCACCTCTTTTTGTGGCATTTTGTGAGTAGAGTAGGTATAATCTCTTAGAGATTTCTTCAAGTTTGCATCAACTTAAACTGTGTAATGCATAGTTAGCTAAAAAATCACAGATGATCTTGAAAACTAAAAACATATGTGTTTGTATTTCTGGTTTTGTTTGGTTTGTTTTCGAACTGTATTTTGCAAGTATATTAAAAATATATTGCACAAATGACAAGCAGTCTCTGAGATGAGTACAAATGTATTGCCCAAAACTATACACAACTAATTTTTAACTGAACATCTGGGTTTCCAACGATTTCTGACAATCAAAGTTATTCTACAAACAAAGCTATTACAATATGGAACGCAGTTTGAAACAAATGTTTGATAAGCTAGTTTTTCATGTGTCTCTCTTTTTTTTTAATGACGAAGCAAGAATAAAAGTTCTAAACAATGTTTATATAGATCAAAATAAAAGCACCAAATAGTCTTAATTTCTGTTCTTGATGTAATCACTTGAAAGGGTTGGAAGATCCAGCAATTCGCTTATCAGCAGACTCGTCGGTCTCAATCCCGACTGACCACCTCATAGAGTGGCAGTCAGAAGGGTTCTCGTGATGGACGGATGACATGCCAGCAACTAGCTCTACCATCAAACTCAGTCATTCAAGGAGGTGAGGACACATTGAATATAATTCTTTCAGCCTAGCAACTTTCATGGAGGAACAAAGGGCTTAGGAACACCTGCTCGACCTTGGAAGTGTGGAAGAGTGAAAGAAGACCACAGTTCTTGATGTAAAATTGCATTCGCGTTAGATCTAATTTTATTTTGAATACAAATGTTGGTATGAGGGTATTGTCATTTTTTTTGGCTGCTGCTGTTTCTTGTAGTTCATGCGCTAATTATTCAGAATTGCTTATTAGCTCCTCCTTACTTCCTCCTCTGCTACTGAATCGTTTTTGTGTTTGTGAACAGTCACTTTTATCCTTTTCTAATTACGCCCAAATTGCCAATTCTCTCTTCAACTCCATGGAGCTCAATTTGCGTAGCAAAAATATAACTTAGACCGCAGGCAATTGTAATGGTAGATATGCGTAAGTATATGTCTCGAAGCATTTTATGATCAGGTGCATCAGGGTTAATTCACAACACGAGACAATATTTTAATTAGAAAACCTACTTGAAAATTTAAAACTCAAGTTGAAATTATGCCCGAAATGGTGATCAACTGCCCGTTTATATTTCAAACCAGCAAAAATGTGGGAAAATAATTTCAATTTGCGGTTATATGCTATAGGCCCACCTGACTATGTAGACTGGTGTCAATCATGTTTTGCCCGTAGTATTTTGTTGTTTGCGTTACTTACATTCAATTTTACACGAATATTTAGGCATGACAAAGACCTTCCATTTCTGATAGATTTCAATCAATTTGGCGGAATCTCAGGAAAAGACCATATTAATTACTACTACTTTTTGACCATATTATAAAGTGTTTATACCTTTATATAAAATCTAAGGCCATATATAGTTTCAATTGAAGTTTTTAAATTATTTTTTGTTAATTGAGTTCTATAACTTTCATTCTGCCCAGTTTTAATGATGCTATTAGAGTTTTGTGGATTTGTAGAAAATTTGGGATCCTCACACGATCTTGTACAGGCGCTTGTAATAAATCTGCATACAAGCTATATACCAATTTCCATGTTTTTTCGATGTATTGGGATGTACTTTTTAAACTGAGGTTAAGATGTCAACTTGAAAGCATAATTCGTTTTAATATAACAATATAGGTGAGAGATAAGATTGACAATTATATATATAATAAAATTTTGACAAATTATAGATGACAGATTATATCCAAATCACATAGCTGTAAAAAAGTGTACGCAATTTTATTGCAAGCGTGTACAGGAGAACAAAGTGCCCAAAAATGTCTGGGAAGGGTCAGCTAAAATATGGGATCACTTGGGAAATTGGGATCAATCTTGAGGCAAAAAAATGAGATTACTGATGAGCATTACCTGACAAGGAAATGCAGGTGACCATCCGACAGTAAGACTAAGAATTTGTTTACTTGTGGTAGAAATAATCGAAGGCAAGTTGTCGGTGTACCTAATAGTCAGACATTAGTTCCTGAAAAAGCATTTGTGCAACTTGGGTTTCGTATTTGATTTCATTTGACGAGGCTATCAGGAGAATAACGAAGCAGTACGTCATTCCGAAATAATCCATTGCATTAGGAAGTAAACTCTCATCGTTGAGAACTTGATCTTTGCTGAGGTTATGGCGCTATCCATGAAAAAGATATCTACTGCGATTCTTGAAAGTAATTTAAAACAAGGAAGGACACTAGGCTTGCAGCCGTAGTGCGGGTACTGTCTAGAACGAAGAAACAAGCTAGAAACTAAAGAATAATTTACTGTTTGGGTGTACTAAGATGAACTGAATCCAACAAAAGTTATTCATTCATGAATTATTACTAAAAAAATTATTGTTTCTCTTTTTGATTGTACTAAAGATGTCGCAATCGTTGGAGGAACTAATAATTTTTAATACTTTATAGTATGTAATAACGAGGGACAATACAACGGACAATGTCAAATCGTTATCCATTATTTAAAGGGAAAACATCGAATTAGCATCTAACTGCCCATATTAGCCCGATTTGTCTTTTTCTTGTCGTTTCTGTAAAATGTTAAAACTTTTCTCTAGTATACTGGCTCTTTTATTTAGGGGCTGAATTATTTTCTTACTTTATTGACATTTTCAATGCAAATAAGGTAGTGGAACATAAAGCGGGATGAATAAGCTCCAATCAGTAATATACGCAGAATTTGAATAGTATTCGATTGCTATAGACGAGATTATTAAATATGCTGTACAATCTTACACTACAAATTTGTAATAAATAGGTAGTAAAACGGAATAACATTACATATATTATATATCTTAGACGAAGTATACAAATAACATATTAACTCAGAACAGTTTCAGTACATTCCGTTGAAGTTGATATATGTTTCAAGATATAGTTTTGGACTGGCATTCATAATACACATTAAAATTGTAATATTTCAAAATGTAAAGAAGCAAACCGGGTTCTTCTAATATTCAATTTTCTTGCCACGTAATAATATCATGCTAACTTGTTCCTGAAGGCTGCACCACCTA
Source organism: Holotrichia oblita (assembly GCA_023690525.1). NCBI lineage: Eukaryota > Metazoa > Arthropoda > Insecta > Coleoptera > Scarabaeidae > Holotrichia > Holotrichia oblita. The sequence continues at coordinate 125,256,972 of CM043018.1, forward strand.
CCAACTTAAGGAAAAAATCAACTTGGTAATGAAATAATGCCCCCAAAGATGATTTAAATTGCCTTCATTTTTCAACTAATTTGACAACTGCACCAGAGTGTTTGTTTTAGGAACTTCAAACGCGGGTGATTCGTGTAATTAATGAATTCCAAACAAGTTTTACGAGTTAGATGGATTTCCTTCTTAAGGTGGAAACATAATTTAGCATATATTTGGATTGGATTTATAATTATGACAAATACATTCATTTTTCATGTCATAATTCGTCTGCTATAGGAATTTTTAGCATTATATTTATGCATGTACAATATAGAGCCTAGTTTTGTAAATTTTCGAAAAAACGTTAATTTATTTATTGACTGCTGCTAGTAACGCGAGAAGACTCGAATATAGAAAGTAAAATCTAAAATTCATACATCTTAATTAACAAGTAATATCGTACTCTGATTAAAAGGTAAGGTATTTAAGCTGTCAGCAAACGTAGCTTCAGGAAAATTAGCACGCAAGGTCTAAAGTATTTTGCAATGTTGAAGTGACATATTAATTGGTAGTTTGGGATATGGATTCACATTAAAACTTGTGGTAATTATTACTTTGTTGCACTACAGTCTGCATTTGCTGTATTAAGCATCATTTTCTTAATATTTAATATAAATAATGCGTTTAATATAGCAATATTATGTTGGGGATTGTTTAGAACATTTGAATACCCATAGAACAATAGACAGCTAATAAATTATAAGAGGTGTTCGCAATTCTAGTTCATATCAGGAGCACAACATCAATTGTTTTTAAAGATATATCTGTTTACTTACTTAACAACAGATTAGTTACCTAACCTATTGCATAAAAGCGAAACCAATAATAGTAGTTGTATAATTTTGAGTAAACTTTACGAAAACTATAAAAGCTATTCATAATAATAATAATTGTTATTTATGTTTATCTTACGGAGCGCTGCAGTATGTACATTTAATCTATCGCAAAGTATTGGATTATAGGAGAGAAAATAGAAAGAGATGGTTACGATATTAATCTAACGTTTTTTTAGGCGCTAGAGGTATTGAAATAAGGAATACTATCATTATAAGTAGAATGCACAAAAGGTTTACTGTACAATGGGGTTGCACGTGAAATGACAAAGCGTCCAAACCACCCCTAATCCAACAAGTATAACTTGAAACACACATGCATCAACTGCTAGCGCACTTTATAAACGGCACGCTTCGCGAATGCATTCCAGCGGTATTCAAACTTCAATCCTGCAAATGAAAGTTTGTATAAGAAGTTTATTGTCAATTAATTATTCAGTAAGAAATTATTGTTTTGTATCATTTTAATGACGTAAGAAATTATGTAATTGTTTTCATTATAATTTAACAATTTACCTTTCATTTTTACCAATACCCCAACTAAAAAATCACGAAAGAATACTTCGAACGTGCAATATGAACATCAGACCAGAGTCCTACGCCGTACTGGCAATGTTTCATGAGTTAGTTAAAAAGTTGAACTTTTGAATTTGCAGTTTGCTCATGAAACCTCTCCAGATAAAGATTTTGGTGACGAAATGGAGGCCCAAATAAAAGATAGCTTGAGAACTCGTTCCGGAATGGAAGGAGAGGTCTTCGCAGTTACTTGCGCTGACGAGATCAATGATTTCATTGAATATTTAAACTTGACAAAATGTCAGGGTTCCATTCTACTTCGTTTCTAATACCACCAAATATCATCGCGGACTTAGTCCATATTGTGAACGCACTCCTTTGCTCATACTATTTCCATCATATCTGGAAATGCTCCATTTTCATGTCTATACCAAAGCCAACAAGAACCTACTTTGTCCTAAAAGTTTCTGTATTATTTTGAGCAGATTTAAAGAGGAGATATTTGGTCAAGAACTCACGCAGATGGAAATGGATTGGTTTCTCTAAAGTCTCCCCGGTAAATTAGAATTGTTTCGCCTAACGGAGGTCAGTCGAAACGTGCTTTAAAAGAGGGAAAAGCTGTGCGCTATGGGTTTTGATATGACGTGGCATCACAGCTTAATCTTCAAAATATCTTCATGTGGAATAAATTTGTACATGATACGACTGCTCAAATTATACCTCACTGGCAGGTCCTTTCCTGCTCAACTTCTTGTCAACCAGGTCAACGGCAAGGGGTGTCCGTCAGCTTTCTTTGCTAAGTACTACTGTTTTATTCAAACCTAACAGAAATAACATTCCAATTTATGGCAATGAATTGGCAGACTCCAATTATATCGAAATTGTAGCTTGGTCTCTAGGTAGCACTTAAAAATCAGTAACCCGAAATATGTACGAACGAACAAACAACGGCACTTTCTTGACAACATCTTGGTCGAAGATTTCAGGCTCCCACAGAGTGCTTTAGCTCTGTAGCTGGGAATGAAGTTTGAATCGTATTTGATTCTGGGGCAAACTGTTCAGAAAGTTGTCGATAAGTCAATACAATCAGAAGTGGTTTCTATCCTTTGCTCTGTTCTAAGAGCACGATATCCTCGAAAATTAATAATTATTGCATTTTCCTACGGTCAATTATCACATACGGAGCATTATCGTGGTTCAGAGCAACTTCTGGTTTGATAACTGAGGCGCCATGTTTCCTTCGAAATCAACTAAAAGTCTATCTTGGGGTAAAATTCTCAAACAAGTTGTAATGCTCTTGGCAAATAAATCGTTGGAAAACATCTGTAGATCGGGCAACTCACTCATCAATCGTCTTGTTGGTCAAAAACCGTACAGACCATCTCCAAAAATCAAAATCGATAGGGCACGAACACTTGACGGAATTACTTAAGAACGCTAACTTGAACACCTTCTTTCTTTGTCATACCTTTGATTAACGATTTTTGTTAATTTTTGCTCTATCTCAAGAAGGGTCGCGTTAGAAGAAACAGGGTTCTAGGAACACAAGTTAATAGCCGAGATATTTCAAAAAAAAACGAAAAAATCTAGCCGGGCATTTGTCGAATTTTCGATCTCCGAGGGGTGGAAAAGATTGTACTCATCGCTCTGAGTGTTGGGCAAGTTGGTTCATCTTGTTAACCTAAACGAGAGGACAAACTACCAGGAAGGCACATTAATGCCTTTGAGCGCTGTGACCGTTAGACTTTCATAAATTTTCTGGACAACATTTTCTTCATATAAATATTACCTAGCCCGATAATCGATAGATCTGCTTCCTCCTCGGCTAATAGGTTCACCTTGTTAATCTAAACGAGTGGCCAAACACCCAGCAGGGCACATTAACGCGTTATCGGGCTAAATTTTCATCGATATTTTCTCGAGAACCGTTTGATGAATCTGCTTCGCTCTGGGCAACTTGGTTCGTCTTGTTAATCTAAACGAGAGGACAAACTCTCAGGAAGGCACATTAACTCGTTTGAGCGCTATGACAGTTACATTTTCATAAATTTTTCTGGACAACATTTTCATCATATAAATGTTACCTAGCTCAATAACCGTTTGATGGATCTGCTTCCTCCTCGGCCAATAGGTTCCCCTTGTTAATCTAAACGAGTGGCCACACGCCCAGCAGGGCACATTAACGCCCTATAGGGCAAAATTTTCATCGATATTTTCTCGAGAACTGTTTGATGAATCTGCTTCGTTCTGGGCAAATTGGTTCATCTTGTTAATCTAAACGAGAGGACAAACTCCCAGGAAGGCACATTAACTCGTTTGAGCGCTGTGACCGTTACATTTTCATAAATTTTTCTGGACAATATTTTCATTACATAAATATTACCTAGCTCGATAACCGTTTGATGTATCTGCTTCCTCCTCAGCAAGTAGGTTCCCCTGTTAATCTAAACGAGAGGGCAAACTCCCAGCAAGGCACATTGACGCCTTTGATTTCGGTCTAATCTCGCTTAATGGCCGAGATATTAAAAAAACCGAAAGATTTCTAGCCGGGCATTTGTCGAATTTTCGATCTCCGAGGTGTGGAAAAGATTGTACTCATCGCCCTGAGTGTTGTACCGAAGAGATTTCGGTCCTATCTCTCTTAAGCATCAGGAAAAAGAAGTAGGACCATCGCAAGCAAGCAGCAATGCAGCTCTTTCTGTGTAAATTGTGTGTACCATATACATAAATCTGTCTCCATGGCTTTATTACAACATTACGTTTACGTAAATACCATTTTCTTGTCAATTGTGTCCTATTAACGAATGGTAGCTTAAGAGAGGTACTAATCTAGCGAAATGTGCCACCCTAAAGTTACGCAACGTAAGTACTGCACTAGCTAGCAGACGTTAGCTAGTAGATGTTTTATTTCAGTTCCATAGAAGATTATGCAATTAAGACTGATCTCAAATATTTTAGCTGTAACCGAAATTCTTAGCTCAACTTTAATCACCAGTGCTAAGGTAGTTCGTTGCATTTTGAGAACCTCTGGTACAAATGCCCCCACACTACACCTCTCCCCATTGTACCTTCACCTACATATCAACAAGCTTACAACACCGTTTACAAATCAAGTTCCAATCGAAGCAGGCAACCCACCCCTTTAATGAATACTCCTGGCTGCAGCAGCAGTAGTTGTTGCTGCTGCTGTTGTACTCTCAAATACAAGGGTAACTACCCCGTTATAATAGGCGACGGAATAAGCAAGCAGCATGTGCTCGTTGTTCCACCCCTCATTCACCACCACGCACGATTGTTATTCATGCCTATGCAGAGTCATTTAGAAATCGCAGAGGAGGGTGACTATTTACAAATCGCGTGTACGTTCGCTCACGTGCCTCTGCACTAAATGCGCGTATGCATTCGGGCGGTGATTATTTAAATAAAGCCCGAAGTGTCCGCAAATGCAAAAAATCTCGTCACATGTGCGTTCGGGTGAATTAGCATCAATTAAATATGCTGAAATACCGGCGGGGTTGTCCTATTTGAATTCTAATTGATTCAAACTGGCTTAACTAGAAATTGTTGTACACATCTGTATTCTTATTGCGAGTTCTGCTGACATTAGACATTACGACATGTATGGACATTGATATAGTAAAATTGGAAGGGTACCGTCCTTCCTGGATTCATTATTTGCACGTGCCACATCTATTCATCTGCTCGTTTTCCAATTCAATTCTACATATTTGGTAGTACCTTACAACTTTTTTCTATTAATTATGATTTTTATGCTTTGGTCGGTTTTCCTGTTATATTTCCGACGAATGTCATATTTATTGATTCTGGTTGTATAACGCAAATCACTTTGTTAACATTACCTAAGACTAATTGTTGAATGTGCTATATGTACAGGAGATGAAAACGGTATCGCGTCACATTGCAGTGCGATAAAGCTGTAAGGTAATTTTCAAATAAATTATATGCTCTTCAGAAATGAGTTAAGAACTGGCACTGCATGTAATTTTGGACAAGTTCTAAGTGAAGCCGCAGAAAGTGGTTGCACTTTGTTTCTGGAATATTCTGTTTAGGAATTGTGCGTATCATTCATATTTATTGGTTCTCTCGTACCCTCTATAACAATATAAAATATAAAGAAACGAAACAGAGTGCACCAATATTTCTTTGTGCAGCTTTGAATTGGATCAAATAGCTATTGAACTTTAAGACATTTTAACATGAAACACTATATTTTGTTTGCAAAGTAAATCATTCATCTATAGCACGCAGCGACATTCTATAAACGACTGCAATAATAATAAATACAATTCCTTTCTTTGCACACTCTCACGAACGTACATATTCATATAATGTCGATTTATTAATATGTTGCAAGTTCAATGATCTTGACGCGCGTGCCAAGAAGGCGTTCGAAGCATATTTTATGCAAAACTCCTCTTTGCGAAAATTATGATATACATATAACACTCAATTAAACCGGGGCGTGTGTATCTTAACGAGCACCTCGTTTTTTTGAACGTCTTCAGCGATACCCTTGCTAAAAGCTCGAAAATACATAGTAGATTATCCTTCATGAGAGAACGTTTTACGTTCAAAACAATCTCATGTATGTGAGTACTCACCATCGTTATGGTATGTTACAATTTTTCTCGGGAGGTGTGCAGACACGTGTCAGACTTGTTACTATAGTTTTGAAAACGAACGCAGGGAGAGGTATTTGACCTTTCAGATATTCGTACTCTGCTTTAATTAGCAATAAGTAACGTGCTTACGTTAATTTACTCATTATTGCTTCTTATCTTTTACGTGCTTCTTCGAAAATATCTTTAAGTTGTGTGCGGATGGACCAAATTAGTATTATCTCATTTTAAGAATTTCAGTTTAAACTGGATGAAATTCGTTTATCCATAGCTGAGACTGAAATGTAATTTAGTGCAGTATAGATAAGCACTTTAACATTGTCTGAATTGTAAATATACAAAGAATGTGTTCATTACAATTTGTATTTATTTATAAATTAACATCTTGCGTCAGGGTTTCACTTAATACTGGCTTATCTAAGCCAGTATTAAGAAGAGTAATGAAAAAAGGGAAAAAAGTGACTGAATTGCTTAATCAGTTTCAACTCGGGTTCGCGCTCAATATGTACTGAGTGTATCAAGATTTTACTTAGGTATTGTAAGATTTATGAGAAGGAATGGAACGAACAGTGAGTTCAGTGTGGATTAATTTTATAGTTAAAGCGGCCCAGAACACTTAATTTTTAAGATACTCGATTCCACGCCAATATAAAAAATCAAACCCTCTCCCGTTTGGACCCTTTTTCTCACTTCTAGGAAGACCATTTGACCGATCGTCCTTGGACTGCCTAGTTGTACTACATAGGAGAGCCGATCTTGCCCATGAGCTAAAGAGGTGTAGATTTCTCTTATAGAATGGAATTATTTGTAGGGACGGACAAAATTAAAGTGATGCGTTGGGAATATGGCTAATCGAGTACTCGGGCAGTGATGGAGGCTAACACTGTGTTTGACCTTCAACTACTGGCTCCAAAATAATTTCGCGGTACTCCACCTTCGATGTGTATTAACTTTTTATCTAATATGAGACAGAGATATTTTATCGTAACTACTACTCCGAGGGATTTCTTCGCCACCGAGAGAAATGTTGTTTCAAGGGATTTTGTTTCAGAGGAAATCTTGTCAATGGTGGCCACCACGAAATCAGTGGTTCTTTAGAATCTGTACGCGCCAAGATAGAAGGCATGCTTTGCGCAAGTGCAATAGTGAGTAAGATGTATGTAACGTAAGCAGAACCAACAAACATGTGCCAAATAAAATGATAAGAAAAAGTGTTTTGTTTCAATACAAAAAATATAAGCATAAGGGTTGAGCCGTCAGCAGCAACACACCTCCAAATACAACATTTTGGTCCTTCGAAACGGATTATAAGGAAACAGTGAATAGCATAACCTATAGAACGAGAAGCATTTCGAACAGAAACCGCAGGCAAGTTTAGTCTATCCATCTCACTCATCACCAAGTAAGTTGTTCCTATCTTTATCTTTCACCCGATAGTATTTTATTCTTTAAAAATGACTGAAAACGTCGAATTAAAAACATTAAGGCATAAAAGAGGTACGTTGAAAGCACAATTAACGATTTTCGAAAAACATTTAAACGGTTTAGATTTAAATAAACTAACTGAAGCGGAAAAGGAAAATGTAAGAGTACGAAAGGTGAAATTAGAACCCCTGTATGAAACGTTCAATGAAATACAAGCGAACATTGAATTCATGTGCTCAGAAGATGACGCGAATGCAACACAAGAAACTATAGAGCGGGAATCATTCACGAATTTGTATTTTGAATTAATAAGTTCGGTTAATAATATTTTGACAATTAATAAAGAAGAAAATGAATCAGAAATACATTCAGTAGCACAAACCATTCCTAGCGTAAGAAATTTAAACGTAAAGTTACCGACAATTAAGTTACCATCATTTGATGGCTCATTCACTCAATGGAGGGAATTCTATGATACATTCAATGCATTAATACATACAAATCAAGAATTGTCAGACATACAAAAAATAACTTATTTAAAATCGTGTTTAAAGAACGAACCTGCTGATTTGGTGAGAGCATATGAATCGACAGCGGGAAATTATTCAATTGCTTGGAAAACATTACAAAAAAGGTACAATAACAAAAGACGAATCATAAACAACCATGTGCAAGAATTATTAGACATATCTAAAATAACTAAAGAATCGCACTTAGCTTTACGACAATTAATCAATGTAACCGAGAGTCATATCCAATGTTTAAAGGCACTTGGTCAACCTACGGAAGCTTGGGACGCGATAATTATACCAATAGTAGCGGGAAAGTTAGATTTTTCAACAAATAAAGAATGGGAACTCAAAATAAATGCAGAAAACGATGATTATGAAAAATTACCAACAATTAAAGAATTCTTAGATTTTTTAAATAATAGACAAAATATTTTAGAAGTTATATCAAAAAGAAAGACAGAAACAGAAAATAAACATTCAACCAACAAATACAGTAGAACGTTCACAACTCAAAACGTTTCATGTTCAGTTTGCAATAAAGAACACAGCATTCATGTTTGTCAAGAATTTCTGAAACTTAATGAAAAGGAAAGAAATGAAAGAGTAAGAGATTTAAAATTATGCATTAATTGTTTACGTAAGGGACATTTTATTCAGAATTGTATATCTAAAACAAGTTGTAAAAAATGTCAAAGAAAGCATCACACGTTGTTACACAAAACTGAGATAAAGGAAGCAACAAATCAAAATAAATCAAATGCAGTGAGTAATTCTGTAGATGTTGCGGTTACTTGCTCATCAGAAACAAAAGAATGTAATTCACAAGTTTTGCTTTCTACTGCTCTTGTACACGTAGAAACCGTACAAGGACAATATCAAGAAGCAAGGATATTATTAGATTCCGCATCGCAATCCAACTTCGTAACTGAACAAATGTGTGAAATTCTAGGTTTGAAGAAACATCCAGTAAATCTAACAATCACTGGGATAAGTAAAGGTTTAACAACAATCAAACAAAAGGTTTATATCAAAATCAAGTCAATGCATAATAATTTTACCACTCAACTTAGCTGTTTACCAAACAAAACTTAGCTAGTTTTACCAAATATAACTGAAAACATGCCAATGAGGTCATTTAGCAAACATTTAGTCAAAATTCCAGCAAATATCAAGCTTGCTGATCCTAATTTTAACCAATCACGAAGTATAGACATTTTATTAGGTGCAAACATATTTTGGGAATTGATTTGCATAGGTCAGATACAAGAAAGAAACTCACCTGTACTTCAGAAAACCAAATTAGGTTGGATAATAGCAGGAAACTTAGTCACAAACAACACCAATGAAAACACTGCATTAACATTGCTCACAATAGGCGAATTACATGACAAAGTACAGAGATTTTGGCAAATGGATGAGTTTATATCAACATCAAAAATGTTAACTCCAGAAGAATCTTATTGTGAAGAATACTATAAAAAGACGACCACTCGTAATACAGATGGAAAGTTTGTAGTAAGAATACCACTCCAAGAAAACATAGATGACCTAGGAGACTCAAGGCAAATTGCAGAATCAAGATTTTACAAATTAGAGAAACAGTTTGAAGACAATCTTAATCTAAAGAAATTGTATGTAGAATTTATGGAGGAATATAAAACTTTAAATCACATGACTAAAATCGAAACTAATCACAAGAATGGATTTTTTCTACCGCATCATGCCGTAATCAAAGAAGCAAGTGAGACGACCAAACTAAGAGTAGTTTTTGACGGTTCGTGTAACCTTGGAACAGGACTTCCTATAAATGAAATACAATATACAGGACCTACCATTCAAGATGAACTATTTGCAATCATAGCACGGTTCAGAATGTACAAATATGTAATCACAGCGGACATAGAAAAAATGTACAGACAGATATTGATACATCCCGATGATAGAATATATCAGCAAATATTTTGGAGAGAAAATAATAACCAAGAACTACAATGTTATGAACTGAACACAGTAACATATGGTACAACGTCAGCACCGTATCTTGCTATACGATCGTTGTATCAATTAGGGATTGATAATGAAAATGAATATCCAAAGGAATCAGAAATCATTAAACATGATTTTTACGTTGATGACTTGTTAACGGGAGCGAATACTATAGAAGAATTAACAACGATAAAGGTCAACATTGATTCTATACTGAAATCCGGAAACTTCAGCTTGAGAAAATGGGCAAGTAATACAACGGAAATGTACTATAAAGAGGAAGAAGAAACGACATCGTTCAAAGGAAATCTTCGAAAGATATTGGGAATAGATTGGAATCCAAAAACTGACGAATTCTCGTATAATGTAGAACAGTTTTCATCACCTAAGATAACAAAGAGAACGATTTTAGCAACGGTAGCTCATCTATTTGATCCCTTAGGTCTACTAGCACCAATAACAGTTTTGGCAAAATTTATGCTGCAAAAATTATGGCAATTGCAGTTAGAATGGGACGAAAGCGTACCCTTAAACATACAAACAAAATGGTTAGCATACAAAAGCAAACTAAGTCAAATAAACGATATAAGAATACCGAGACATGCAATTCTGGAGAATTCTATAATTATTGAATTACATGCTTTTAGTGATGCATCACAGCTAGGATACGGAGCATGTATTTATTTAAAATCCTACAATCAAAAAAACAATACTCATGTAAGTCTATTAGCTGCTAAATCACGTGTAGCACCCTTAAAACATGTGACTTTACCACGTTTGGAATTAAACGCAGCAGTTGTATCATCACAGTTAACAAATAAGTTTAAACATGCTTTAAAATTACCAATTCATAGAGAATATTACTGGTGTGACTCACAAATTACGCTACACTGGATCAAATCATTATCTAATAAATGGAAGACATATGTAGCTAACCGTGTGACAGAAATACAACAACTGACGAATCCTAATGATTGGTATTACGTCAAATCAGGTGAAAATCCAGCTGATCTATTGACAAGAGGAGTTTTACCAAATAAATTAATGTTATCGAACTTATGGTGGCTCGGCCCCAAATGGCTAGCAGAAGTGAATATAAATTTCATTGAGGAAGAGACGATACTTTTAGATGAAACCATATTAGAAGTACGAACATCAAAGGAAGATGAATCTCATCAAACGTTTCTAATGTTAAAGGATTTCGATTTAATAACAAAATATTCATCGTTACAAAAATTAAAAAAGAATAACTGCTTTATGCTTACGATTTAGACACAATTGTAGTGTCACACATGAGCAGAGAAGAACTGGAATATTGAAAGTAGATGAAATAGATAATGCATTCACAAAGATAATAAGATTGGTTCAAAAAGAAAGTTTTGGCACAGAGCTGACTGATTTGCGAAAACAGAATCACGTTTCAAATAGAAGTAATATATTAAATCTAACACCATTTCTGGATTCACAAAGTATATTAAGAGTAGGAGGTCGATTAAAACTATCTAATCTTCCTTATAGCAAGAAACATCCTATTGTTTTGCCAAAGAATCATCATGTAACATGCCTTATTTTACGAAACGAGCACGAAAAATTACTCCATTGTGGACCAAGAACGCTTCTATCATCTATAAGAGAAGAATACTGGCCAATTTGTGGAAAGAGCCAAGTAAAATACATCGTACGAACATGCATAAAGTGTCAAAAATACCAAGCAAAATCCTTCACACCGTTAATGGGAAATTTACCTGAAGCACGAGTACAAATGAATGTTTTTCCATTTCATCACGTTGGAGTAGATTATGCAGGACCATTTTCTTTGAAAACCCATAAAGGACGCGGTGGCAAAACACATAAAGGTTACATTTGCTTGTTTGTGTGTTTTAGTACAAAAGCTATACATTTAGAATTGGTCACCGAACTCACAACAGAGGCATTTATGGCTACTTTACGAAGATTTATGGCACGACGAGGTCAACCGGGCCATATATATAGTGACAATGCGACAAATTTTATTGGAGCACATAATGAACTAAATAAATTAGAGAATTCCTTAACGAAAATCATCACACATTAATGACATCACTAACCAATGAACGTATACAGTGGCACTTTATTCCTCCTCGATCGCCAAATTTTGGTGGTATCTGGGAAGCCGGCATCAAAAGCGTTAAGCACCACTTGAAACGTATTTTAACCGAAACACCACTTACCTATGAAGAATTTGCAACTCTACTTGCACAAATAGAATCGATATTAAATTCACGACCTCTTACGCCTATGACTGATGATCCAAATGATTATGACATTCTAACTCCCGCACATTTTCTTATTGGTCGATCCTTTTCTAATATTCCTGATCCTGACCACAGAAACATACCTATTCCTAGACTAAATAGATATCAACACTTACAACAGCTGATCCGTCACTTTTGGGACAAATGGTACAAAGAATATGTAAGTGAACTCCAGGTTAGAAGCAAATGGAAGGGTAACGTCGACAACCTCAAGATTGGACAATTAGTATTAATCAAAGACGATAATATTCCACCAGCAAAATGGAAATTGGGTAGAGTCATACGTCTGCATCCAGGCAAAGATCAAATAGTGCGAGTAGTGTCAGTAAAGTGTAGTAATGGTGAAGTTAAACGACCTGTTACCAAATTGTGTGTACTACAGCTTGAAGAATATAAAGAGAAAGTTTAGTGAAGTAGAAGAAGAAAGATATTGAATGATAGACAATTATATTGTTATACTTGTTATAATAAGTTTATTCATGTTTAGAGTTACATTATTTTTTATTTGCGAATGTATTAGTATTAGCATCAATATTGTTAGTTAGTTGAAACTTTTAGGAGATTTCAAGGTGGGCGGCATGTACGCGCCAAGATAGAAGGCATGCTTTGCGCAAGTGCAATAGTGAGTAAGATGTATGTAACGTAAGCAGAACCAACAAACATGTGCCAAATAAAATGATAAGAAAAAGTGTTTTGTTTCAATACAAAAAATATAAGCATAAGGGTTGAGCCGTCAGCAGCAATACACCTCCAAATACAACAGAATCTATGGTAAAGAAACATATTGTTCCCCTCCGTCTTCAACTTACTAAAAGCATTACACTATATATAAAAACCATTAATTATCTGATTGCGGCTACAGTCTAGCTGACGACTCCAGGGAGACGGCAAGAATTACTAAGCAACCAGAGTATCTAAACTTGCTGCCATTGAATACCTAGAAATGTCACTATTTGGCTTTAAAAACCAAGATTTCTGAAATCTAATAATTATATGGGGTGCTGAATGTGCGAGGATAATCAACAGCACCCCTCTAGTAAAAGCAGAAAGAACAATCTTTAAAAAAATTGTATTTCCTTCTGCGTCATACTGCTAAAGGCAGTCCAAAGGAAATCCTTAGTGTGAAAACATACTTTGGTGGCCGACTAGTGTTTTCATTCTGATTGTTTCCTAGTCTTAGATCATAGTACTAATTGAGTTGAACGTCTTAGATTAATATTAGTCTTTTGTTTTTATCAATTTATTATACATTCTGTACTCTAATCGATTCTACAAATTCAAATTTAATACTCGTTTTGTAATAGAACTCTAAAACTAATTTTAAAGGCAATACACAATGAAACTGAAAAAAAGTTTGGAATTTTTTTCTGAACATCCGGTATAATTTTGTAAAATTCATAATACTGCATTTACTAGAACACAGTTTTCTAAATAATTCCTTAAAATTTCAAATTTGTAAGTGTATTATTTTTTTAGTAATATAGTAGTTTGTAATAGTCTGTAGCTGTCAATTTTTTTGACAAAAATAGAAATAAACACCGAATCATCAACCGGTATTCGGTTGATGATTCGGTGTCCCGAGTAATTAATCAACGTTGTGGTGTATGGTGATACCGACGTTTTATCTGATTATTACGAGCCCACAGTCCTTGAAATCACGCCCCCAAAAACAGAAATAATTTAAAGACGATTAAGGGCATGCTTTATTGACCAAAGTAGTTTCCAAAAACACATCTACTTGTAATTGAAGTGGAAAGCACTTTGATATATGAAATAAACTTTGGACATTTACACCTACGTCACCACGAGTACCTCCTTCCAAAATTTTAAATGGAACGACTTATTGTGTGGTACCTCAAATGAAAGCTAATATTATGAGGATTACGGTGATGTACAACTTGTTCACCTTTATTTAAATCGAGTTCCGAAAAATTATTAGTTTCATGCTAAAATCGTACAATCACCTTTGATTGTACGATTCATAAAAAGAAAAGAAAGATTTAGACTTTATATTTGACAACTGAAGTACATAAAAATGTACTCTCTTGCTGAGAGTGTGGAAGCTGCTGGTGCTGAACAATGCGCTTGTGGCACAGCAAGTAAATAGGCTATATCTTAATTAGATTAAGGAAGTATTAGGTAAGTGTAATATATACAGAATGAGGTTAACCATTTTTTAAACTAGATCCTCGTGTCGGAAAGTGAAAGTATCTATCTATGTGAAAAAATCGAGTATACACTGCTAAATAATAATTATTTGCAAACGCAAATAGAGATATCCATATCGCTTTCCTTATTTACAACAAAGAAAAATTGATGGAGTTCGTGATTAATTTTGCAACCAATAAAGTTATTTTCAATTACTTGTTAATAAGTACTTACCTAGAATATATATATCTTGCTTCATCTTTTCTAATTCCTCTGGTGTACTTTTATCACGATCCAGTTTAGATACGTATCAAACAAAATCAAGATTTCATATCCGATTAAAAGAGAGACTATCTACAGACAATAATTGGAACTGTGTTTTGAAAGCAACCGCAACGGCATAATCAAATTAAGAATTTAAGGATGGGCAGATGTGTGTTACGTGTACGAAAAAGGTATCGATCAGTAACTAGACTTTAGTTCTTTGGAGTTAAGAATGCGAGCACAAAGAAATAATTGAACTAATTGCATTTCATGAGTGATGCCAGAACCTGGTACAATAATGATCGCTAGTGTCATTCGTCATTATTGCTCAATATCGTTTCGAATTTTTATTAAATTAAGTGTACACACAGCAGGAATTACTATCATTACATGCTGCTCGCCTTTAATTAAGCCATCGTTCCTGTAGGTATGCCTACCAGTTTATTTAATGGTCACGTGTCGACCTATTTAATATCTTTAGAAGATATGTTTGTGGTTCATTAAGATCGATATAAAATTTAAATAATAAATATGTAATAAAAAGCGGAAGATTGCAATAAAATCACGTTTTATAAGCAACTAAACGAGACAGTATACTTTGCACAACGGGGGCCAACGTCATCAAAGAAATGACTGAAGAGGGGTTACCAGTTTGCTCCAGGTGTCGGCAGCTGTTGCCTGGAAGCAACATCCCCCACCCTGTGGAAAGTTTCACCGCGTAAGCTCACCGTTCGACAATATTTCGATTTTACGTGTTCGTAATAAAGTTTGAAGGTAAATAAATAACATTTAATTATTTGTTATACCTCTAATATAATAAAAAATATAATCTTGGCGATATTTCAAAGTACTAAACAGTCAATTATGTATTGCTTTGTTTTAAGTTTACATTAATAAATCATTCAACGTTCATGACCACTGACGATGTCATACAGCAAATTGGACATAATCACATTGAGGAACAAAATTTTGTGTGTATCTATACCACTTAATCTTAATCTATAAACGTTTAGTCGAATTTAAATCTAGAGTGCACGTTTATTGTGCACTCTAGATTTAAAGTTACATGAAAGTATTTCCTATTAATTAAAATTTATGTACGCGATAGAGAACTTGGATTAGGGCCAACAAAATTCAGAAAATCTACAAGGATATGTGTCAGCGTGTAAAACACAGATTTCGTCCAACTGTCTGTATATAAATGAAGCCCTGAATCATGTTTAAACAGCTTAAAAATAAAAGCGAGAGGAATGACAATTTGATTTACATCTTTACCATATCTGGCCATCATAAATTAATAGCCTATCGCCTAAATGTTCTCATTAAATAAAGCATTCGTAAACAGTTGTATATCTTCAGAGACAATAAGAATTATTTAGTATGGCAGCGTTTCTGACAGGATTCCTTTAATAAAAAATACGGGGTCACACGATTAAAATAATTACAGAAACAATTAATGGACAGGAACCTGCGCTACAGAAAACATCGATTAAATTAATTAATAAATATTTTACATATTTGGATAGCAGAATGGTGATAATATCAAGAGTATATTATACAAGGTGGAGACATTTAGGCATTGCAGTAGGGCCAAGATATCTTAAAAGGAAGCACATTAAATTAAATGCTTCGATTTTATTCTCGATGACGTTAAAAAATGAGTATTACGCTATTGTTCTATATCACTACATTGTTCTATTTTATTTCTGCATATTTCCTACTAGTATGTAAACATGTTTGTAATTACTTAACAAAACTTGCGTAGATATTTCATAGGAAAATAGATTATCCTGACAAGATGTTTATGTCATGGAAGTTTCACTTATACAGGTTATAAACTGCAACTTTTTTTCTAAAGGAAGATAACGTATAGAATTGCTCACATATTACATAGTATAAACCTAAAATGACGTAATTTGCAAGTAATGCAACTCAAAATATTTTATGTCTATAGAGAAAATTCCACGCATACCTACAATGTAATATTTTACATCAGCTAGAACTGACCTCGTTCTGAAAATTTAGCTTATTGTGTATCTGTTTACGTCTAATTGTTCTGAATTGTTTCAGTAAAATCAGGTTCATGGAATGATTTCGTACGTTTAATATGAGCAATAATTGTGCATGGAATTATTTCTTTGAGAATATTGCTGTTAAAATGATTTTGTTTAATAATCGATGACAAATTTGAAATGTTGATCTGTTATTCTCTGTCATAAAAGTCAACGAAATTACCACACTTATACTAATGTATGGTTAAAAAATATGGTCGTTGCAGTAAAGGTAATTTCTTGTGAGAATTCGGAAAACAATTTTGTTTACTTAGATACATATTATTAAACGTGAGCCTATTTTTCATGTTAACGTGTGTGATGAGGTTCGTTAAGCAATGGAAATATTGATTATACATAAATCAACGAAATGAGAATAAAATAGTTGGTGCCATTTTCTATGAAAGTTGTTATATTTCCATTTAATATAGAGCAAATCTTTGCTGCCAATTTTCCAATCGGAGCCACTCCCCTCTATTTGAAAAGATCTTCTTGTAATATAGCACTATTAAATAGATTCGGTGCTCCTTCAGTTAAATTTTTCTATGTTTCCTGTTCTCTATTGTATATATTTTGAACTGTGCTGGTATGGAACTGAGACATACAACCAAATTCATTCGCTCTTATCCAAGTTTTATATCCATGCTAGATTGGCTTTAAAAGCATATACTGACAAAATTCTATTTCGTTGAATTTAAAGCTTGGTTAGTAATTTTCCAATGGTAGATACCCTCCGCCTCTCCCAAATTTGAAATAATCTTCTTGTAATCTAGCACTATTGAATAGATTCGGTGCTTCTTCCGTTTATTTTTTTTTATGTTTCATGTTTTATTCTTTATTGTTAACTTCTTCTTCGTCAACCTTTCAATCCTCTTCCGGGTTCGTGCATTCCAGACACTATTTTGTCAGTTCATCAGGGCCATCTTGTACCACTAGTCGATCACCACGATGTAATTTGGTGGATCAGTAATTAGTTTTTTTTATGTGTGGTGGGCGCTTAGTTACAGTGACTCTGTAAGCTGTATCGCTTGTCTGGCTATCAACTCTCGCGGTGTAGTTTCGTGTGTGTAAGTTGTGTTCAATTGGCTTTGTGACAGCACCATATCGCCTTTTACGATGCCGCGCTGTTAATCACTTTCCTCCCAACAGCGACTGGCAAGTCAATCCGGGATTAAACTCTCTAAAAAAATGTCACTGTCCCTCCAGAAAGTTGAACCCCGGCGCCTATCGTCCTCCCACAACGATAGTCAGCCGCCTAACCACTGCAAGAATTTTCTTGTTATTTTTAGTTGTCAAGCCGTTTTTCTCATGCCTTCGAATTGCATAAAGATTTAAAAAGCTACAGGTATTTTTAAGGTAGTTGATCTTTGGATATCTTCAAACTTATCGTCTTTAAAAGGCAAACATACCAGAAGTATCTGAAATATCGATCTGATGTGGCAAAATCAACAATAATTAACATTAACAGGGAAACGAATCAAATTGTTGCCAACCTCCCATGAATTCTAGTAATGTTTTTCAATGGCAAAATAAGTGAAGGCAGGTTTACTTTTTTTGCGCCAATGCTTTTCGCATCCATAACCTGAAACTGCCAGTTGTTGGATAAACAAATAAAGCATTCAAGAGGTATCTAACTCCAAAGCAAGGGATAGCGGATTGGCAAGGTTGTTGCCCACTTTTGGTTGGTATGCCGCAATGATCGTGTTTTGGTCCCTACAACCAAAAAAAAATATTTGATCAAAAAACTGCAGATATATCACCACTAAGACTGCAGTAAAGTCAAGAAGCTAGCTTGTACACAGTCAATAATCTAAGCTAAATGCCATAGGCTAATTGAAATAGTGGAATTTGAATTGAAAAGGTGAAAAAGTTGGAAGAGGTAGAAAAGGTTGAAGAAGTAGTACAGAAAATGTAAAATCTAGAAACCAGAAAATATGGTAAATGTGGCAAATATAACCAATTTGATAAGTGTGACAAACGCAGCAAATTTGATGAGTTAGATACTGGAAAATATGGCCGAAACCTAGCAGCTATTCTATATGTGCCTAAAATCCCTAAAATGTCGGCAGCTGTCACAACATTATAGTTTGTATCAGCTACTTCATTATGGAATTATTGGCGCTAGTTTGGATCCCCACATTTTTGACTATTTGGACGACACCATAAAGACATGGTCCACTTTCGAAAAGCCTTTGCTAAGTAGTTTCGCAATATCGTTCGGGTTATTTGGCGAGATTTAAGCTTACATTGCCTTCAGTATCAGTTGAGATTTATTAAATCCAAATTGCCAGGAGCATATAAAAATGTGACTCCAATGGTCGTTCTTTAGGTCTCTAAAATCATCTTGCAATCATCAGCAGAAGATGGCACAAAATTGTAGACTGTAAAATGTGCGACAATATTTCAGCTTTCGGGACCTGTAATTTATTACTGTCCAAAATTTAAATATCCACCTGTCTCTGACTTGTCTATATACAGAAGCAATATCAAAAGCTCACAGTAGTAATACAATTTATTCTTTACAAATATTAAGAACCAATTGCAAGCGATAACTGTCTCGATAAATACAAGTTCTTCTCCAAATTTGGTCTTTCCTTCGATTGCCTTTTATGCAATAACAGTAATATACTTATATGTGGTAGATATATTTTATTTGCAACTTTTACGGTACCCGTCCAAATTAGCAATTCGTTAAGAAGGAATTATTACAGTTCCTGCAGGACAAGTAACAACATATAATTATTACCTTCATCATGAGGAGAAAGAAACCCAATTAGTAAATTGCAATTAAAAAATAATAAATAACTGGGCAGGTGTCGATATATAACTGGAGATTTGGAAACGCCACCTTTCCATAAACAACGCGACGTTAACCAAGATACAATTGTACACGTTTAAAACTGTTCTGCCAATACTTTCTTACATATGTACATGTTGTATTAAATTTTCAATTAAATTTATTAAAAGATCGACGTTGCTAATTGTACATGAAAGCACCTGTATGACTACGCAACTGATTTAAGTTATTTTTCACTTTCATGTCTTACAGGGAAGTTGATGGACTACACATAAATTCATTTAGTTGTTATATTTAAAATTTGTCAAGAGCAATTTAATGTTTTACAATGGTCATTAATTGCAATCATCTATTGCTCGTAGAAAATGATATGTGTATCAAGCAATAATCAACTCGATGATGCAAAATAGTTGAGGGCAATATTATCTAAATTATCACTGATACTGAGCTCATAAATGCAAATGATGTTAAACGATGTAACAATGATTTGAAGTATTGCATGCGCTATAAATAATGAGGAGCACCTGTACGCCAGATAGAACTACCAGATAACTAGATACGCGGTCCGTAGGTATTATATAAAACTTTATGTTACTTAATTATTTATGGAACGAAGAATTTCTACTGCACTCCGCGGTTGGGAGCTCGGTTTATTTTTGACGGTACCACGTAGCGGACTGGCCGCCAATGTGAACCGTTGACGCGCACGCACGAGCGCCAAAACTTACGCAATCAGATCAATTATCTACTAATTTGAACTGTCTCGGGATACATTTATCGTAATTAAAGACTAACGAGAAGACGGGTAACTATTAAAGTGAACACCTGTAGGAGAAAATAGGTTTTTTCTTCTTTTTCTTTTCAGGGAGACTGTGTCTACTATAGAGAGATGTAATCGTAAATTGCTGTATTCTAGCACTGTTATTATTTTACTAGTAGCTTTCTCAAAGAAGGAGATTCTGGTGCAATTTTACACTTTTGAGATATCTTCAATTCCACATCCGCTTGATACAGTGGATTTATTTTAATCGTCCTTTCTCATATTCCACGATGAAACAAACAAAGGTAGTGTCACTAGATCTACTACAAAGACAGATTTGACTGTAAATTCCATGTACTTGCTTGATGTTCCTCAGTAGTATGTATGTAGATGCTAAATTGGGTGTCGAGTTAGTATACTTTGACATTGCGCATAACTTCTTCTCTTAATCTTTAATTAATCGCCGAATTAAATCGGTTTAAATTGGGTTTTAGGAGCCTTACATTAACATGAAGATCCAATTTACCACCAGGGTTTCTTTTTGAGTTACACAAATATCAGCGATAACTGTAACGTTCCACTTATTGAAGATACCACCACCCAAGAAGCACTGGTATGTTCAAATCGAAGGTATAATTAGTAATGTCACAATTATACTTAGGCTCTTACTGTCTTATGGTGATTGGTATGAATTCATTGTTCGGTGAATTAATCATTATTGGCGGACTAATTCATATACTTAAAGACCCTAACGCAACAGAATTATAACCCACGCTTATTCAAAATATAAACATAACACAGCAAATAAGACTTTGTAATCGTTACAAGTCACTTACTCTTCCATTTAGCATTAAGTTATCAGATGGTTCTAGAATCATGCAATATTATTCTTGACCACTGCAGATCCACACGGAAAAAAGGAACAAGTCACAGCATGATGTAGGCTGGTGTTTTACAATATTATTTGAAGGAAAACTGACGTTGAGTTACAATGAAGACAATAACTCCAGTGATTTAAATAATGCTTTCGATTCTGATGACAGTGTCTAAAGATCTACAGATAGTGACGAAAACTTTAAGTGTATCTGATATATAAAAATTATGTTACGCATACGAAAATAAATTAAAAAGGAAAAAATCTAATAGTCAAGGCAAACATATAAATTGGCCGAACACATTTCCTGACGAAATGGTATAGTCTGTACACAATTATATTAAAGTAGTGCCCAAATATGTACGATTATAGCAGAGGAAATCAATCAATCTGAAAACAGAAATAAAAATTGACAAAAAAAAATGGTAAGTATCCCGATTGATCTACCATTTAGTATTGGGAGCAAAATGATTAACAGCGCAGCATTATAAGCCACTAAATAGTACTATAACAAGGCCAAAGAACACATTTAACACACAGAATTTACGCAGCGGGGTTTGCTCGGTATTCAGACTGGCAATATAGCTTAAGCAGCCTGCAACTAACACCCACCACAGATAAAAGAGAAGTACATACACACCAGTGCAAATAGAACAAGTTAGTTGCTAACATATACAAGCAACTGTTTCGGACAAAGCAAAAATTAGAAAGTAACGTTGTTTTAGCTCCAATCTGTCTGAGAAAAGAAGTAGACAATCAATGCTGCTGACATTGTGTGCATCTATGGAACAGTAACAAATTTTCACACAACAACATACTTTAATCGCCGATCTTAACGTGTTTTTTTTTTTCTGGACCTTGTTAATACACAAATTCTAGTTAGATTACTATACAGCAAACATCAAGTCAGTGAAGAGCATCAATAAGGAGGCTTCAAACATGATAGACAACGAGTTATACAAAACCTAAAATGTATAGACAGAAACTTCCATAAATTATTATGCAGGGTGGGGCACCACATTCGCCTCGGTTGATATACAAAAAAACGGTAACACATATTTAAAGTATTTTTGTTGAGGCATATGTAAGTCTATTGGGAGCACGTTCTAAAATTATTTTGAAATATACAGGGTCTTCCAAAAGAAAGTTACACATTAAAGTTATCAAAGTTTAAATGAAGCACCATGTATATTATTGCATATTTCGATGACGCAGGCTAAATAAAGGAAAGTTACTGATATATTCCCTATACCTAGGTTCAACAGTTTTTGAGATATTCAACAATGTTTGAAAATGTAGATCAATATTTCGAATGAGCACCCGGCTTACATATTTAAGTTAGGTGTTTCAAGTTGTATTATTTCATTAGCACAACCATTAAATCTAATGCTAAAATGAAGATGTTGTCTAAAAATTATACAGGGTGGTTAAAATCTTATCTCTAACTGTGCTACGTATGTGGTACAAGCATGCCATGTTTATCTATTGCAGAAGTTTTACCCTTTTGGAAAACATACTTCTGAAAATCCGACAAAAGATGCAGCTAGCTATAGCTATATGATGCTCCTTCTTTCGGAATTAATTAGATAGGCAATATCCTAATAGGTAAGTAGGACGTGGTAATTCACAGAACTGACCTGCAAGATCGCCAGTCCTAACGAGTCCAGATTTTTAATTGTGGGGATATATGAAACATATTGTATACAACATATGTATATACCAAACAACGCCTGACAATGTGAAAACATTTCAATCAAGAATTTATTATGTACTGAAAGTGAATGATATTTGAATCATTAGTTTCTTTGATTTCTTTTGTATTAAGTTTATGATGAAAATTTGTATGTAATAAAACATGTATTGGCTAATTTTTGTTTTGTTTTCAACAAATATGAAGCAACGTCCAATGCACCACTGCCTACTTTTGAAGAATAAATTAGACAAAATTAATGTCTTAATTTATTGTCATCATATCAAAGCTATCTTTATTTGACCAAATTATTTGTACAAAATCGCCAACTAAAACACTAAATTGACTTTTGCAAAAAAACTATAAGAGATAGCTAGAGGGTACCCTAATAAAATTTAAAAGAGAAATAAAATTAAAATCAAACGACGATGTTAGATAGAGGATGTTCTATTTAAAAAATTGAGTTATTGAATAATGGTACCCACAGTTAGAGGTATGACTTTAACCACCCTGTATAATTTTTAGGGACCATCTTTATTTAAGCATTAGATAGAACTTGAAACACACAACTTAAATACGTAGGCCAGGTACTCATTCTAAATATTGATCTACGTTTTAAAAATTGTTAAATATCACAGAAACTGTTGAACCTATTGTCCATTCCAAAGTCAGTCCATTCAAAGGAGTCACTGCAACTAAACTCAGCACACATTAAAATAATAATAATAATAATAAGAACGGAGCAGACTTACAATCGGAGCACATATCACACAAGAACAAATTTGTGATTTGCTAAAATCGTCCATTTAAAATTTGTTTGTGATTGTCAATAATTGACTGTCCACTTTGTAGAATAACATCTTTGCAAACATTAAAACAATAATAATAATAAGGGGATGGAGCAGAATGACTTATTTAATTTTTAGTAGAATAATGTTTATTACACAAGAACAAATAATAAATATTTGACAAAAATTAAAAGCGTAACAAATATTCGACGATTGAATTATTTTAAATATTTAAAAATGATGAGTCATCGCAAAACGGACATGACGTAGAAGTACAGTAAATATTCGCCAAACTGTCAGATGTCACGTCAATTAAAAGGAAATCTTATTATAATAATTGACAAGCTGACAAGTTGTAGAATATCTATCTTTGCACAACGACAGCATTTGAACACTGCGTTTTCGCGCTTCTAATTGCATTTATTATTTTTTTTTCCAATTTGTCATTATTTCATTTGATATATATCCGTTTCTTTGGCGGCGTTTACATTAACTCTAAAAAATATTTCCTGTTTTCCCTATTAAGCTTCGTCCAATTTGTCATATTTCATTTGACATATCCGTTTCTTTGGCGGCGTTTACACCTTATATTTGCTGTCCGATGAAGCCTTTCTGTGTTACATGCTTGCACCTTGATTTTTTGAGGAACCTGTCAGAGCAGCATCAGCCATAATTACATATTCACGTATTGACGTTTATCAAAACCATAAGATGTATAAATAAGAAAATTTAAGCAAAACTATTCAAATAGTACCTTCAATAAGTGAATATTATGACACGTGATGTGACAACTATCACTGTCAGTGTATTTTAACGGCTAAATCTTTATTTTCCGAGAAAATAATACAAAATTGATCGGAAAATTGAAGGAAATGGGAAGTACAAACTTGATGGATGGAATAATGAATAGTTAGAAATAAATTCCAACAAGAATACATTTCTTCTTATACTAGCTGCAGCTTCTAGGACTACAATATGACATTTATTGTATATCTGTCGTGTATATTATTACGAGAAATAAGGTATCTATCTATCTATCTATTCAAAAGCTCTAAAAAAAAACATTGTCTATCAAGAATCAAGATGAAATGGATAAAGAAAACAATAAAGCCCAATAATCGCAATAGAACAAAAACGACGCTCACATATTATAACCTTTTTGATGTTTCTAACATTTATACACTTTTGACATATTGTTCTTGTGTAAATGTGCACTAGATTTTAACCAATCACAGACGTTTATTTTAGACCCTATCTATTCATAACGCTCCTTTCTTATTTGGAATGAGGTATAGGTATAGAGAATCTATCAGTAACTTGCCTTTATTTAGTCTGCGTCATCGAAATATGCAATAATATACATGGTGCTCCATTTAAATTTTGATGATGTGTAACTTTCTTTTGGAACACCCTGCATATTTCAAAATAATTTTAAAACGTGCTCCCAATGGACACATGCTTGAACAAAATGATTTTAAATGTGTTACCGTTTTTTGTATATCAACCGAAGCGAATGTGGTGCCCCACCCTGTACATCACATAATCTCCTAGAAGAAATATTAACGACAATAAACAATTGTACCTATACTTTTAACTCATTCTGTATATAGCCTTCTTGTGATATTTCTAAAGGAAATAGTTGGTTTTATCGCCTCTTGTAATAGCGTCATTGTATATTTCGTAATTGTTTAAAATATTCTAGAATTATTCTAATCCAGAAAGGCGGGTAGCTATTACTCCTATGTGTGAAGCTCGCTTTTAGTGTCACGTTAATATTCTAGATTAATACAGAGCAATTGATATAGAGCGATGTGGAGTCTGAAGAGAGTAGCTAATATAACCAGATGAATGGTGTTATGCAACAGGGAACCAACCATCAAAATTAAAAAAATTGAAGTAAGTGTGTTTACAGAATATATTGAGAAATTATTAAAATTAGTTATCCAATATAACATTACAACGCTGAATTCGGTAGTTCCACTAGCGTAATAAAGGGACTAGAGTAATCTTTCTTTATTTTTTAGTAGTGATGGTTGGTTTTCTGTTGCATAACACCATTCATATGTTTTTAAAGATTTATACGTGATCACAAATGTATTGAGATTAGATGACGAATTGCAAAACTTACTAGACTAATGATTGATCCTTCTAATAAGCTCAAAGAGGTGTTGAGAGGTACCCAATACTTTGATGAAGGATTTTGAACCCTACAGCATTAGTATAAGATGATTGATGTTGAGAAGTATGTGGGCTTCTATGTTTCTAATAATCTCAGCATTGATGCTTGGAAGAATTTAGTGAAGGCTGTTGGTAGTGCCATAAAACTCATATCTGGCACGAAAGATGTAAAGTATTGTTTTAAGAACTGCAGTATTTTGGGTACGTAACTAATGTGGACTCTAAAAATCACTGATTACATCTGGTAAAACGCAGTCTTTTTTCTTTGAAAGACCGCAGGGGTTATCTTGCCTTTGTACGAGGATTGTACTTCCTGTTGAAATATTCATCCAGTACCCTTGAATACACCAAAACACTAGTTCCTAAATGTATCCTCCTGTCCGTAAAATACAAGTGTCGTTATGCCTTCAGCTCTTCTGTTAAAGATTGATTGATGCGACATTTCGTTTCCATACACTATTTCTGACAATTGAGCTATTTATTACTTTTGTTGGTTATTTCTAATATCCCTTACTTCAATAACTTTTTCATAATTTAAAATGAATGCTTAATAAAACGTGCATTTTGGTTTTGAATAATGGATAGCTTACATAAGAAATTACAAATAAAATTGAAAAAAAAACCCGTAAAAAACATAATGTACATACTTATAATACAAGATTATATAATATCTCTAATACCCTCAATAATATCATTTTGATCTTCTTTCTCAATCTATCCGCGCCGCAAGTAAAAAATAAGTTAATAAGAAATTTTCCAACCCCTACGAATCTGAATATTTATTACCCCCATGGCACCCAACAAAAAACAATAACCCTTCTTTCAACCGGAATAAATTTTAATATACAAATTAGACATCAAACGGCGGTCCGTATAATAATCGCTTGACCATCGGAAAATAATAAAGGATTAGATTCGGAGATACTCTAATAATGTTGCTTTCAATCAATGTAAAGTGGAAAGGTTTTGGTCGGCAGGCCTGAGCACAGTTTCTATCGTTTCCTTTTTCTAATCCCCTATAATACACCCTCCATTTCCAGTATCATACACCCGATATATATTTCAGACGCACGTATATAGAAAAAAAATCATTAACAGTGTGGTAATGTGATTGATGGAATAGTGATACACGCAAGGGTTAAGCGCTTCTCGACCACCATTGACACCTAGGCCCACTGAAAGGAGCTCTTCTATGCATCTCGCGAGTTGCTACTGTCATGTTCTTATCGCTATGAATGCTTTTATGATTTATAAGTTAGATCGGTATCTAGATTACTCCATATAAATACTTGTAATTCATTGCTTTTAGACAGCCTTGTTAAACCGTAGGAGCTCCGAGCTTAGGATAAGCATCTACAACGCGGAAAAAAATTGTTTAAGGAAAGCAGATTATTTATTTTTGAAGTAGAAAAAGTAAATATAATCAAAACGTGATAATTATGAATATTAATTTTACTGGTCAGCTAACACTTCGGGTCGATTAATTTTAAGTGTTATGATTTACAAGGGCGGGTTCTTATGTTGCTGTATTCTCCAAAATACATGCCATTTGATGTTTTTGGATTTGTTGGTAATATCTTAGATATATTTTTTAGTAATATTTTTTATGATATTGAGTCAAATTTGAAATTTAAAGGAAAAAAAGAAATTAGTTGGTCTAGTATATCTGTTGTATATCAATTGGGACTTCATAAAGTAAAGTCCTCATGTGTCGTCATAGACATTTGATGAGCAGACTGTCTACAAAAATGTTGTTGCAGTCAGCAAGCTTCAGAAAGATCTTAGATACGTTGGAAATCATAGGCCATCTGGATTAAGAATTACTCTAACCTATCTAGTGCCAACAATGGGCATCTCTGCAAAAACATGTAGGAGTATCTTTTAGAGTAACTATACAGTAAACGTGTAGTCTCTCTCTGTTTGCAAGATGATTTATAAGTGGTTTCGCATCGCTTTTGGCAACCCGTACGGTTTGATTGTGATTAGTTTGAAAAAAAGCTTTTGGTATAGGTCTTCAGCTGCTCTAAGGCTGGCCATGTCCCTAAGCCTTTTTGTCAACATGATGACGGTGGTTCTTCTAACCACAGGGTTACACGATCTGGTAATTATCGGAGATCGGCGACAGGGCGACCCAATCGCGGCCGGGTACTACTCTGTCATGGATAGGATTCTCCTGATTTGTATATACATGTGGAGGGGGTCTGTCGGGATATAGCTCTGCCAAGTGCTGGATCAGTGGGTTCTTCCACCGGAAGGCCTTCAGAATCTGAAAGTTGCTCAAAGTACTGCGACGGCACTGCGACGATGATTCGCAGCGCCCATTTCTGGAGAATGCTAAGCCGTTTCACTTGCGATTTGCTGGCGCTGGACCAGCTCAGGGCACCATAAGTGAGAATCGGTCGGAGAAACACCACATAGATCATTGGCCTGATCTTTAAACTCAATGAGTTTTTTGCACCACAGGAGGGGAGCTAGAGCCGCGTGCGCTTGAAGAAACTTGGCAACGATCATAGAACAATCATGATTGAATGTCAGCCTTATATTCAGAGTTAGTCCCAAGCACTATACGTGCGGCAGCATTTGATCCCCAATTGTGATGTTAGTCGGAGGACCATTTCGTCTCCGGCAGAATCTTATCGCCAAGCGCTTGTCGGCATAGATACTGAGCCGCCACTTTATCGCCCAGTTGCACACCTCGTCGACCGATCTCTGAAGAAGGCGACACACCAAAGCGCGATCTTGTGTATATTGCTGTGTCAAAAAAAAAAACTTCTGGTAGAACCTTGTAGCTTCATGTTAATACATAATTTATCGTAAAGTTGCTACCTTGACTTGAATACCATTGTGTATACTATGGTAAACAAAGGTAGGAACCTCAAATTTTCGGACTGTTGTAAGCACTGTAATTGGAAACCATTGATAATCTAGTCGAGCCCTCTATACACAGTGATGTAGAAGGTTACCAAAACGCCTAGATAGAATATTTTCAACATTTTCCTGCCAACATAAGTTGGTAGTAAGACCATAAAGTTACACTCTTCAGAAGAAGAGCCTTAAACGTTCACATACCTAGGATGACTATCTATTTCTATAGCAATTCTTGTGCAATTTAAGAAGTGCATCTGGTACCATATGTTGAGAATGTAAGCAGAATAGTATTCAATGGCAATATAAAACAAAACCATGATATCATCAAGGGAACGGTTACAGAAATGTGGGAGTTTCATGTTGATCGATTTATATGGGTTGCACTCCAGTGGTACAAGGACCTGGTACGCATTTTCTGGTTCAGGAATCTTGCTTCTAGTGAAAAAATTATCCTGCACAGCAAATTGAATCATTTTCAGTTGAGCTACAGTCGGAAACGTTTGCTAGCATTACATTCAACATAGAATTCCTAAACTGGCGCCTACAGTTTCGGCGAACTTTTTGCCATTAGTAGATAACTGTAGTCTTAACAATAGTGACAACCAATTAGGAACAGTGGACGTGAGGTAGGAGATGTAAGAAGAGAGGAAAATTATATTGTTAGAGTATTTATAGACATTTATGGAGGTTAATAGTATACTAGCGCAAGCACGGACGAGCAGAATTGCGTGAAACAAATTCAAGATTTATAAGCTACAAGCAGAACATTCGCTCACAACATTGGTAGTCCTTGTTTACCTTCGACGAGAATCCATTATTCAAGATAGAAATGGAAATATACACAACAGCAAGAACAAAAAGACAAGATACAATAGACATGAAGGACAAAGTCGCAGATATGACCTATTTTAGAGTGAAAATATCGGTGAGCAGATTTGAAAAAATCTTGGGTGATGGCTATTTAATACATATAACATATACTTCGGAACAAAAGACTAACCCTTACACAATGGTGCTATCTTTTTAACACGTTACACATTGCTGCTGACAATACTCTGTTGATATGGTTGAGTTTATACTCATAGTGATATCAGTGAACGATGTAGACACCTACGAGATTGTCACATCAGCTGACACCAGCAAACACAGAAAGAAGTTCAGAAAATGAAATATGTGCCTGATAAATCGAAGAAGGTTTTCAGATGAGGTGGTACACATGTTTGTCCGTAATCTAGTCAAGCACAAGCTAATCCAAGTGATAGATGTCATATCTGTCCACCAAAACCTCATAGAAAAGCTAAAATAATTTGTCAAAAATCTGGAAGAATCGATTGTAGTGGACATTCTACAACAATCATAACTTGTATCAGATGGGATGAGATTTTACTAGATTCATGTTTTTTCTTATAAATTCTCTAATAAATTGTTCAAAAAAATTATATCAGTTGCAGCTTAATAAAACGGAATTGCCTTTTGACAACATTCCAACACAAATGTAAAAAAGTAGCATTTCTGATTGGGATTAACGTTGTATAGGGGATAAAAGAGTACATATTACGTTCTACCAGCATTTTATTATCCAAAATTCATTATAAAACTTCATAAATAAAATATAATGCATAATTCTGCACTGCCTAATGGTTCAATCAACCCAGAATATTATCTACACAATTACCAAACTCTTCGACTACTTCTAATATTAAATTTTTGATTTCATTATCTACATTACTAATTGAATCTTTTACCACTGCTTCCACATTAGTAACATCATCACTTATACTTTGCTTTACTTTATCTACCTTCAGATCCACAGAGTCAATGTAATCTGTAACGCATGTATCCGCATCTTCTATAGTTGAAGTCAAGTCAGACGTGGGTGCAAGCTGGACTTTACAATTTTTCATCACCTTCTTGTAACTTCCAATTTCTTTACTTAGAGTTCCAATTTTCTTTGCCAATTTCTTGAGTGTTGAGTTTGCGTCTATCAAATTTAAATTTAATACGTCCAATTTCAAACTTGCTTGATCAATCTTTACGAGCAGATTTGAATTGCAATCCGACAAATCTTTCCCATTTTCTTCCGCAATTGTAGTGATGTAGTTTGCAGTCTGAGTTAAATTTTCCAGCTCTAAAATAAAGGTGTTTCGAACAGTTTCGAACCCTAAACTGGCGCCTACAGTTTCGGCAAAGTTTTTGCCATTAGTAGATAACTGTAGTCTTAACAATAGTGACAACCAATTAGGAACAGTGAAAGTGAGGTAGGAGATGTAAGAAGAGAGAAGGCAGTTATGGAATAATATATTGTTAGAGTATTTATAGACATTTCTGGAGGTTAATAGTATACTAGCGCAAGCAAGGACGAGCAGAATTGCGTGAAAGATATTCAAGATTTAAGAGCTAAAAGCAGAACATTCGCTTACAGCATTAGTTAGTTCTTGTCTACCTACCACGAGAATCCATTGTACAAGATAGAAATGGAAATATACGCAACAACAAGAACAAAAGACAAGATACAATAGATATGCAGGACAAAGACGCAGATATGTTTTAGAGTGAAAATATCGGTGAACAGATTTGAAAAATCTTGGGTGATGGCTATTTAATACATATAACATATACTTCAGAACAAAAGACTAACCCATTGCCTATTGTGCTATTTTTTAACACGTTACACATTACTACTTACAATACTCTGTTGATATGGTTGAGTTTATACTCATACTACAACATTGTCACATCAGCTGACACCAGCAAACACAGAAACAAGTTCAGAAAGTAAAATATGTGCCTTATAAATCGAAGAAGGTTTTCAGATGAGGTGGTACACAAGTTTGTATGTAATCAAGTCAAATACAAGTGATAGATGTCATATCTGTCCATCACAAACCTCATAGAAAATCTAAAATAATTTGTCAAGAATCTGAAAGAATCGATTGTAGTGGACATTCTACAACAATCGTAACTTGTATCACATGGGATAAGATTTTATTAGATTCATGTTTTTTCTATAAATTCTCTAATAAATTGTTCAAAAAAATTATATCAGTTGCAGCTTAATAAAACAGAATTGCCTTTTGACAACATTCCAATACAAATGCAAAAAATTGCATTTCTGATTAGGATTAACGTTGTAGGGGATAAAAGAGTACATATTATGTTCTACCAGCATTTTATTATCCAAAATCCACTATAAAACTTCATAAATAAAATATAATACATAATTCTGCACTGCCCAACGGTTCGATCAACCCAGCATATTATCTACACAATTACCAAACTCTTCGACTATTTCTAATATTAAATATTTAATTTCATTATCTACATTACTAATTGAATCTTTTACCACTGCTTCCACATTAGTAACATCATCACTTATACTTTGCTTTACTTTATCTACCTTCATATCCACAGAGTCAATGTAATCTGTAGCACATGTATCCGCATCTTCTATATTTGAAGTCAAATCAGACGTGGGTGCAAGCTGGATTTTACAATTCTTCATCACCTTCTTGTAACTTCCGATTTCTTTACTTAAAGTTCCAATTTTCTTTGCCAATTTCTTTAGTGTTGAATTCGCGTCCATTAAATTTAAATTCAACGCGTCCAGTTTCAGATTTGCTTCATCAATCTTTACGAGCAGATTTGAATTGCAATCCGAGACATCTTTCCCATTTTCTTCAGCAATTGTAGCGATGTAGTTTGCAGTCTGAGTTAAATTTTCCAGCTCTAAAATAAAGGTGTTTCGAACAGCTTCGAGTTCAACTCCCAAATCACCTATCAAGGCATTGTATTGCTGTCTATATGACTTTATATGGGAGACCACATCAGTTTTCCGATCTGACACTGTTTGTTGTAATTCATCGATGAAAGCTGCAGTTGGATCTTCAGTTATTGGTTCAATGTTCTCGTTATCATAATCCTGACTCTAATATTATAAATACAGAAATATTAAACGTTTATTTTTTATTTTAATAAATTACTTACCTGAACAGCAATTACAACTAAACACAGTAAATATACTGTATAAATCATTTTTATAAAAACGTTTTTTTTTTCTAGAGATGTAAACGAAATTGTTGTTTGAGATTCTTTGAAATATGGGAGATACAACCTAGTCTATATATAAAATTGAATCTGTGCGGTATATCTTTTAAATAGGTAGATAAGACAACGATGAATAGCTTTAGTCAGGTTGCAGTAAATTGAGAACGATTCCATGGCGTCATTTGGACGATATCAGAATTCAAAGATAGTGACTTCGCGGATGCATTTCTACGAAAACATCGAAACCAAAACTGTAATCTTGAATGTGAGTCCACCAAAAAGTTTTATTAACGTCATAATCCGAAATTAACATTTTAACAACAAGATTGTTTACTATTTCACTTTGTAAACCTAGTAAAAGTTTATCTTTATGCAATTCTCACATAAACAAGATTTTTCCAAAAAAACAAGCAGCTCGTTTGCGTACGCAAAACATTTATCTTTTGTTTTTTAACAGCTTCCAACTATATGACACATTGATTAAACAAATCTTTGATAACACTCGTATTATTGTATAAGTATATAAAGCAAACCTTTTCATAAAGTGTCAGTCGAACAAGAACTTTAATATGAACACAGTTAGCTCTAACACAATGCTATCCAAAATTATAATTTTTGTTCTTACTGTAAATGTATGTTTGGTAAGTATTTTAATAAATTTTGTTCTTCCCTTTAGTGTATAATACAATTTTTTTCTTAAATAGGCAGAAGGATTTATGTGGTTTAAACCATACTTAGGACCTTATGGACCTGGAGGTCCTTATGGAGTTGGAGGTCCGTATGGAGCAGGTTTACAACAAAATGTTCAAAAACCAAACGCAACCGGTACACCGTGGGGACCATTCGGCCCGTGGGGACCATGGGGTCCCTACGGACCTGGAGGCCCATACGGAGCAGGTGGTCCTTATGGTCCAGGTGGTCCTTATGGTCCAGGTGGACCTTATGGAAGTCCAAGATCGAAGCGAGGTTTATTTGGATTAGCGATGTTCGGCCCATACGCAAGTCTCCATCAACAAATGATATCCTCGAAATTTAATTGGGTATCTTCATCTATTATTTTAAAGAAACAGTTCTCAGCTATAGTATTGGGTTTAAACGATGACTTAGAGGTCGCTCAAGGCGATTTGGAGTCCAAACTCGATGCTTTGAATCTAAATGCTGATCAGGCGGTTCTGGAAGCTGGAGCAGCAGGAAGGGATATTTCGGCTTGTGTGTCTGCGTTACAAACTGCCTCTGATGCTATCTCCGAAAAAATTAATGCTTTGGATATTGACGTGAGTGAAAGCGAATTAGGGAAGAATATAACCAGAGATATTGGCTTGCTTAACGCACAAATTGGAAAATATGGCAAGGTGTTCAAATTGTGCAAAGCTCAATTTTCTTCTTTTTTGACGCAGTTGAATGATATCCAAGATTGTACAACTAATCAGAAGGATATTTTAGATCAAGAGGTGGAAGATCAAAAAGTAGCTATAAATCAAGATATCTCACAACTTCAGAATAATATAGGTGATTTAATTAAGGATGTGACGGCAGATGTTGAAGAGCAAGTTCAGAAAGCAAGTGATGATTTTAAAGCATGTAGTAGTTAAAATGGATTTAGTTGTAATTGGTTTTGTTATGAAGTTTACAGATATACGATTGTTTAGAAAATAAATGCATAATACTTTGTATTGAAGTTGTAATTCTATTTATCCTTCAAACGTGATTAATGCCCCGCATCAGAACTATGCAAATAAGGTCTTAAAATTGACATTCGTTAAACTTATCAACACCAGCAGCGACATACACGCTAAAAGTTTTAAACGGCTAATTCATTTAATTATATACCTTAGCGTTTCTTTCCAATTACGAATTTAAATATGCTATTGGAAGGATATTATAAGATATGTAACACGCGCCCACGGTACTAATAAATATCGACGTGAGCATGTTTAGTGGAACACATCACATCGGTTAAATTAATGAAATATTCTAGGACAATAGCTAATAATTTCCATATCCACATTGATGAAACTAAGAAAGTGGATGAGGTATAGTCATGCGGCGCTATTTTATCCAGTAATAAGGTATTCAGGTAATTGGCTTATATTAAACTTTTACCGACGGATAATACTTAATAAGAATTAAAAGGATACTTAAGAGAAACAATTACTTGATAGATGGCCGAAAGGAAATTCCGATTATACTGACACCTCGTTTTAATATTTCAAGTTTGAGAAGTTTTCGGGTTCCATCTGACAATAGAATGTTAACTGGTGTTGTCATTACTTTCTATTTACAACTTGTAGTTGCTGGTAACATTAAAACTCTATAAGCTGACAAAATTTGCACAATATCAAAGACAGTACTAACTGTAAGTGACTTGTTTATCCAACATCAGTTGTTTACGTGTTATTACTTACATCGCGGCAGGTCACACAATTGCCTTTAGTAATTCATATTCGCACCGCAGTTCAGTGTAATTAATTCACTTTAATTTTTATAAATATGTAGATACGTGATGTTTACTGGAAAATAATAAGAGCCAGAGGTCACTGCTTATTACGATTGTGAAATTTTTATGATATTACGGAATTATTTTAATGTCTTTTTATGGCACTGCCGATTATAGGTATTTGCCCAAGTTTTACAATTTTATAGTATACAATTCAACTTTATTATATTCTAGTTTTAGTTCCCTACTTATAATTATACAATTGCCGTGCATCATCAGCAGCAAAAATGGATTGACAGTAAGTACTTGGTATTTGAATTTCTTAAGGGACGAGTTGAAAGTGTAGAAAAGTACATTCATTATCACTATGATTTTGTTATGCAATTGGCCAATTGTAATTGCTTTATTTCCAGAAAAAACAAAACACTAAGGGTCGTTTATCAAATAGCGCCTTTTGAAAGCTTTTCACGAAATAACTCAAACATAGCACCCAACATGTAGCACATTGCAACGGCTTGCTGAAACCATATGTGGTTCAAGTTTACGTCATACAATTCAGTGAAAACAGGGAAGTGCCGCTGCTCAACATCGTTCGCCGTTAACAACTACTATCTGGTCGAAAGCGCTCTCCGACTACAGACCACACCAAACAGTTTTTTCCGGATGCAGTGGAAACCCTGGTTTCTTCTGTGCGATTATTTTCGCCGTTAATGTGAGGATACGATCCAAATTGCCACAGTACCAAATTAGTGAACATACGTTAAGCTTCCGTTCTTGTGAAAATTG
This sequence comes from Holotrichia oblita, assembly GCA_023690525.1. Lineage (NCBI taxonomy): Eukaryota > Metazoa > Arthropoda > Insecta > Coleoptera > Scarabaeidae > Holotrichia > Holotrichia oblita. The sequence continues at coordinate 125,292,902 of CM043018.1, forward strand.
GATTTTATATGCCAAGGTCGCTTGAAACACCAGAGTAGTAATCTGTCAAAGTTTAGACCTACAACTATTTAAGAATGTAGTAGTATTTATCTCACCTGCATTATATACCTGCATATTATACAAAGAAAAAGCGAAGAAAAAGATATAAAAATAAATCCGCCGGAAACGTGAAAATGAAGTCCCTGGAGTGAAATAAACATATTTTAGGCTGGGAAAAATAGTTTGTACTGAACTGGAATTAAACAAAAGGAAGATTTTTCAGAAGCACGGAATTTGCTATGGCACAAAAATAAAGAAAAGTATTTAAAAGGTTTTCGTATCAACTAGTGTTGATACATTTTTTCCCACAAACGGATATCAAGCGAAAGTGAAGAGTCAGGGTACCCTCTGTAGTTAGACTGACAACCATGGATTGGGTTTTGAGATGAGATTACTGGGTTTATTTAAAGGAGAATTTTGGAATATTTTCTGTGTTGATTTTTAATCGAGAGGGTAACAATGAAACGTATAAGTTAAAAGTTACCGTAAATATTTCTGTAAATCACATTGAAAACACTACTAGTGAAATGTTTAATTCGCGTTTTATAAACCCTTTCTTGCTCCGTTAGTAAACGCCCAAATAGCAAATATTTAAAGATACTTGCAAGGGTAAAAAGAAAATTATTGATTAAAATGAATTTTCTGTGTTTTAGTTTCATTCCTTTTAACTTGAGTAATTTTAATTGGATATTTTCAAATGAAGATTTTGTTGTTCAGAATAATAATCAAATTTCTTAATTCTATAAAGAATTAGCATGCAGATAGTCGTCTTACAACCAGTAAACTCAATTTTTTGTGTAGTTTTATTCTAAGCAATCTTATTATTTGTGAAAACTGCGTGTTAAAATGACACTTATTAAAAATAAATGTTTACGGAAAATTCTGAACACTGCAATTTTGTACACATTTACAAATGTTCAAGCAATTACAGAATTTCATCTGTGCACTCTGACTAGAAGGAGTGATAATATATAGATAATATATAATTAATATATATTATTATTATATATTAATATATAATAAATTATATATTAATATAATTTGTCCCTCTCCGTTTTCTTATACTCGAACTTTTTAGAATTGCTCTAAATTTTTGATTTTTCCTACAATTTTTGATTTATATCTTCTAGAATAATTTATTGTTTTGTAGCCTGTCGTTGAAAAATGCATATAAAATGGAATTTCTGTTCTTTACTTGCATATTCTGTAACTCATTATCATAAAAACAATGAAGTAAGTACTTAATGTAAATAAACGCAAGAACTTATAAGTAATAACATTTTAGAGAATGTTAATGTATCTTTTATTATTCCTTTATTTCTTTTTTGGTGGCATTAGCTTTTTCATTATTCACTTTTATGTAACTCTTAAGTAGTCGATTTGGAACATTTTAGAAATGCATCACTCTCCATTTTCAAGCGGGATGTGGACATTTTGGAAAAATGATTGGTAGTCTAGAACAACTGGAAATGACACCTAATCCTCCAATTTTTAAAACATGGATGGCGCTGCTCATTACTATTGCATTTGTACAGTATATAATATATCCATGACAGAAAGCTAAAGCTATGAAACAACGTTTAGAATAACCAGAACAACCTTCAAAATGTCGAGTTAATAAAAGGTGGGAGGGAAGCGAATTTAATTTTTGCACTATATCTCTTGAGCCAAATAAGTTCTTATTTGGAGAAGTAACAATACCAACAAGTAGGAGTAAACTTCATAGGCGCATTTTTTCGGACTTCCACCAGGAAAGCTATAACTCAACAATCGCACAAGATCCAATCTGGTATATTTAATAATGAATGATACAGAATTATCAAGTACATTTAATAATGCCATAATATATACCTACATAGGTGTTATGTTTAAAAAAAGTTTCCTCGAGGTTCAAGGTTTCATCGATGTGAACTTAGTTGAAATGCATGTTAATTTTAGATGACCCTGTATATACAGGCTGGTGCAACCAAGATGGGGTGGACGATTGTAATTAAACGGTGAGGAGTTTTGAAAAACCTTTCTGGGATTTGATTGATGGCTACATGGACTACGTTTTAAAAATATTTTCGTTATACAGGGTGATCGAACTAATTGTTGACGAACCAAACTTGTAGCCCATGTAGCCATCAATCAAATTCCAGAAGGGTTTTTCGAAATTCCTCATCGTTTAGTTACAATCGTCCATCCCATCTTGGTTACACCACCCTGTATAGGCATAATTTTCGATGCGTATATATAATGCACTGTACCTCAGCTAGTACCCTGTCAAGAATGAAGTCTTCATCTGCAATGGTTTTCGAAATACAGAGTTTTTAACATGACGTCGTAGTTGTCTATGTATTTGAAAAAAATTGAATAACTCAAAAGCAGCTGATTTTGGGTCTAAGATACCTTAATAAGTTTTGATGTAGAATTGTATGCGCGATCTAAAAAGCTCATAAAAAGTATACTACACTATTTAAATTAAGACACCTTTCTTAATGTGAACTTCTGGCAAACTGGAAGTGATACAAGAGCGTAAATAGTTTTGCCAAGGAAACTGGATGACGTTATTCCTAACTACTAGTTTTCAGAGTTGTTGAGTTTCAGGAACATCGAAAAGTTTTAATTAGTCAGCTCTACGAATAACTCTGTATGAAGACAGGTCATCTAATTATTCGTGGAATTCGAATATAAGTCCTTTGCTTTGGTCAAGAAATATGAACTAGATATTTATGGAAGCTTCGAAGGTTTTCTCTTCAGTCAGTCGTGGTTATATAGAAATACTTTGAAAGTTAGTTGTTGCAATTCAAGATACCAACTGGTGTAACAATTGTAGCCTGTGGGCAGATAGATGTCTTTTTACCAACAACACCGAAACAGCTTCTAGTGCGTTTGTAGGACTCATTCTCTGAATGCTAAATCAAGATATATGTTGAACAAGTGACATGTTCAGTTGGAGAGTATAGAAAAATCTAAAACATGCTTGCAGGTCTAGAAAACAGATGGCAGTTACCTTGTTAGTCCTATTATTATTTACCAGTTGGATATATTTCTATATTCTTTAGTGTAGCTGCAATAGATTTATAACACCTATTTAATAATATCATCGGATTGAAACTGTATAGGTAATGTTCACCGTCAAGCACGCGGTGCATATTCCCATGGGACATGACGAGCCACATACCACTTATTAAATTCTATAAATATATACTCGGCTAAAACACATATCGATAGCTAACATAAATTACACTTTCTTTGGGAATGAAGCAAATATTCATCATTATTATACGCATATGTAGATCATTTTGCTCCATAAATTATCGGTACGTATAAATCAAAGGCACTACCACTCTTTTTCCATTACAAGCTACCCGACGCAATAATTTATTCCACTAGTATACTTTACTTTTTATGACGTCTACTCAAAAGCTGCCCTCCTCGACTGCTTCTAACGGGCTACGGCCGTGGATAACTGCCGCTGTTGCCTGCATTAATGCGGTTAATGTTTCAAGTTCTCTTTATTACAAGGTCCATCCGTGTATATCTAGTATTAATGACATCATAAACGATATCGGTAATCGTGCCTTTTTGAATATATCATCGCGCATCTTTTATTATTTTATTATTTTTCTTTGGCTCTTCGTCACGATTGTTGTTTCTTTTATTGTGTCTCTATGCTTCGATGTTTTCATTCGTTTTAGATACGTGATGATAATAAGATATTCTATTTATTAGTGGTGTATTACTATTAGCAGGAATAAGTTTAAGGTTCGGTAACCAAGCATGAGAATATTTTAAACGTAGGGGAACGACATACTGTAAACAAGTGGTTACGTGTAACGTTTTTCTCATCTGTTGCATATAAATGTCGTAGTATGTGAATTTCGAACAGTATGTGTACCTAATGAGATACACGTTTGTGTTTGTTCTTGGATATAAATTCAAATCGCGTATAAATTGTAAGTTAGAGAGGTAGTTAGTAGCATATAGTGAGTGTACAAAAAATGGACAGCCGATTAACTGTTCTTAAGAAAGGTCATTGCTAATTGCACTGTTTTCTCCAAAATTCCTGGGTACAGTTCGGTTTACCACTCATGATATTCCGAATAACATCCAGTAGCCTTATCAAATTCTTCTTGTTGATTTTCCAGATTGAAGTGTAAACTTTTCTTGGATATGTGGTTAGTAAAACGGTCTCGATTTGTTCCATTTTTCAATTAAATTAGATTCAACTTACAATATTCAATACAAGGAGGCCTACTTTTTTCTTGGTGCTCAGCGTTATCGAGATATATAAATCTGAAAAGAAGAACCAAAATAGTATGAATTTAAATATTCTTCACTCAAATATGATAAGGAATTTGATGCCATGTCTGACACTTTTTCTCGAATGCGTGAGCTGCTTGAACATAAACTACTTAGTGAAATCTCCGTTCCATATCCTGTTGTAAGGAAGAATGGCTGATGATTCTTGCTTACACACTTTTGCCTACTTAGAGTTACGATATTGCATTATTTTCGACCATGGATTTTTGATGATGCCATATTTTGGCTATCTTCGACAGAAATTCTGCGAACAATGGACAACATTCAGGGATTCAGGATCCCAGTTTCCATTATGAGGGCTTCCGGGTTTTGCTTGCGTTATAGTAGTGTAATATATTGTAATATTATTCTGTCAAGCACCATTCACAACGCTATTTTCGCCCAAATTAAAAACACTAAATTAATATTCTCTTTGAGAAACCGTGGCTGATCTGTCTTTTTAATTAAAATTATCAGTTCAAAATTAAACTAAATAGCTTTAACACGCTCGCACGCGTGCGAATAATGTTTTAATTCATTCAGTTTTTCTTAATACAATACTCTTTCAATGCTAGAGTAGAATAAACTTGTCAAGTTGGCATCATTCATGTTTTCTTCGCATATGTATGGTCGATGTCACGTTTTGGCTCAGTAGCCGTCTGATGTAGTAGGGGATGTTGGTCAGCAGAAACCTTGTTATAAGTCCACCTGGCGACAAGGACAGAAGGATATTAAATGCACCACAGACATCTCAATCCTGTATGTTTTAAGGTAATTAATTAATTTTATATCATTTAATTTTTAAAAACACACTCAAACATTGTAACAAAATTACACCATTAATTCAACACCCAAGACGAAAAAAACCAGCCAGTTAAGGGCATTTTAGTGAAGAAAAAGTAGGTAATAAAATCAACAATTTTACGGTGACTCTGTATAAGTACCAGGATTTTTGACTGGCCCTGTAGGAAATTAATCTCGATTTGCACAATTGCAAATCAACGGATAAAAATACCCATGAGCTAGCAGTAAACGGTCTCGTTCCTAATAGAACGTTGTTCAGAGCGTTTATTTCTTCGTAAATTTTATTTAACAACGTTATCACTTACCACACATCACACCGTTGAGCGAAACTAACCGGTCATCATCGAATAAAGATCAGTTAAAACACCTAGACTTCAAAGAATTTCGAAACCCCCTACGAAAACGACGTCCACAACTACCCGCCACCGGGTTCGAGCGCGCGAAGAATTTGAAAGCTTTCGAAAATCACACACAGTTAAATATTTTAATTAATTTTAAGTTCTAAAATTTAAGTAACACAACTTTTTTTTCGAAATTAAAACTGTTGCCTAACTGCAACTTTTTTTTTCTTTGTACATCTTTCTGTCGTGTTCTATGGAATTATTTTTTTCACGTAAGATAAGCTCTCATATTCTGTTCACTACACGTGCTGTAGTGTTAAGAACTTACGAACCTTGAGATTAATTTTTTTTTATTAAAACCTCAATTTTATTTGAAGAGTAAAACTCAATTTTCTTAATTATTATTGAATAATTTCTCAGTACAATATATACGACAAGAATAAACTATATATAGTACAAAATAAAATAAAGGCCCAAAAACAACCGCCTCCAGTGTGGTTGACACGTCGAGCTATCTTGATTGTCGATCTATTTTTCGCTTCTGAAGAAGCCGCTTAAGTTAGCAGATGTTGTGTTAGTAGGTGGTGTATTTGTGTACAATGTAAGAACAATATTTGTCGTTTAATTATACATACAAGCAATATAAATCAAAAAGCCTCATATATTAGTTGTTGAAATCTATATTTTTGATATGATGATCTCTTGCAACACTAAACAATAAGGAAATTTAGGACACATAGTCAGCCACTCTGGTTTGCACTCCAATAATAACAGTTGACTTTCCTAATGTATGGTAAAATAGGCACTTAGGACCATTAATACCGGAACATTGTCATTTTTTCACAAAGCTGTTTTATTTCTTGAAATGTGGTAGGTTATCGCTTAGTTTTTGAGATCGTGTTTACATTATAATGAGGGAGAAAGTCACCAATCTAACTAAATTGGTGCTCCGTTGTAACTACAGAGGACCATTTGATTCGGTATATTATATGTAGCTTATAGACTTATCGGTGTTCACAATAAGCCAGAATAAAGCCTAGTTTTTCATTGTTGCATTTGTCATTTTAGTGACAACGAACAGACCTTCACATGGTTTCGTCATGTTGGTTCTGCATCAAATATCCTGTATTTTTTTCCAATAACTACATCATACCAGGAACCAATAACTTTGCACGGAATTAACAAACTCTTATTTGGAATAAATTAAACATTGCGTACTACCGGATTGAAAATTTAAATTGCATAAATTCTATTCAGTAATTGACGACTGTTAGTGATAATCTTCTTTGCGTTTCTTTGTATTTAGAGGAAACGGAACTATAGTCGCCCTCAAATTGGCATAACTCTAAATAAACTGTTTTAACTGTTTGCTCCTTCTATGGTAATCTTAAATTCCACTTCGTTTCTATTCACTTCGCTTATATTACAGGAAAAATCTTCAGAAAGAAAAGGTGTAGACATTATATCGAGAAAAATAAAAAAGATGCTGATTGATGAAGTAATCCAATGCTAAGGGGCGTAAGAATAAATCGTTGAGGATGTTTTTTTACGATTTAATCCACTTTATTCATCAACGGCCGATATTTCACCACGGAATGCGTTTATAACGAGGTAGTAATCGCCGAAATGTAAATACAAAAACGACATTACATCAGGCAGGGATTACTTCTTATTACAATAATCGAACCAATACCGTAAAATATTACCGAAATAAATTTCATCCTAGTTTAGTCCTTGCCGATACATCCACTTTCTAATCATAACGTCTTGTTATTATAACCATTCACCCGTCTAAATTCTAACTTATTCGTTACTTTATGATTTAAATCGGCTACGTTGACAAAAATAAATGTACGAAGCCAGTTTTACCATAATTTTAAGTCCCAGATTCAATAAAATCATGTAACATAGTGGTAATTCCCGTAGACTTGGTATATATGCGCACTTCAAAAATTCTCTAAGAATTATATAAATCCGAAAGCCATACATTATAGGCTTACACAATCGATGACATCTGAAATCCATTGGTTATCCTACTTGAATAATACATCTTGCGCATTTGTAAGTTACGAGGCACCCATGGGATAGACGAAGAGAGTTAGTTGAAGGTCCCTCAGCGCGAGATGACACAGGTATCTTGCGTAATCCATTCAGGCGAAGAAACTGAATATATCTTGAAATATAACTTGTGTGATAATGCACCCTGCCGTGTATTATAGCCACTGACCACATTATACCAAAACAGATCCGGGTTTCTTCATTTCGTTACTCCACGTTTATGTCGGGTGGCCGTAGAGGTGATTTTGCCAACTCGAGTTTAGTTCAATTGTGAGTATTATTTGAAATTCTCAAATGACACATTGTAATTTTGTATGTGTGAAAAGGAATTCGACATTTCGAAGAATTATTCTCTAGACAGCAAGGACCCTGTCTCTTTCACATGCTGATAGATTGATAAATTCGTTAACAAAAATTTCTACTTTATACAGTATCTACCAACAGTAAGATTTATATCCATATCTTGCAATCTAAATTAAGCTTCTAGAAGGAGAAACACACTACCTACATTCCAAACAAATTCTTACGTATCCTTCATTTATTCGTACATATGTATGTTTATTCCAAAAATTTTTGTAAAACTAGTCAACATATTTCTCCAAAACCCTCATTTGATAAACGACTTAAAAATTAACACGAAAAAATTAACAATAATGACAAGGGATTAATTGGTACCTGAGGATATATATACATGAGAATCTCAGGACATAAAAATTTATGATTGAAGAACTTGTTGACACATAATGTAATTTGATATTCGAAATATGAAATGTGGTGGAGTATCACGTTACATACTACATAATTTCCGAATTGCTTTCCGACAAAATATATCATATGGTCTTAATTAAAAGAAGTGTCATTGAAAATTATATTTTTTACGAGTACATGTTCTGTAAATCGCTGCATGGGTAAAGGGTACCTCTTATGTTAGTCACAGTCATGTTCTACTGGTTAAAATCCATGTTTAATTGGAGAGGTATTTCCTGACAAGAATTACCGTTACTTTCAAATATTAGAAGCAAATACCGTCTGCCACTGCATTCACTGAGAAATATTGAATGTAATTTGTTAATTGTGATATCGAATTCCAAAACATTAAGTTAAGTTTATATAGAAAGTCAAACAGGAAGCTCAGATTTGTACCTTCGCAGACAGCCTAAACAAATTTAATATTACTGTGGGAAAGGAAACCCATTGGATATACTAGATATCAAATTTAAAATTCATTTAAATATTAAGGCGAAAATAGTGTATCAAACAATTTATTTAATTATAATGCAATATTTATGTATTGAGTTTTGCAAGAACGGCAGCTAAAGCTTGCGTTGACTTGATTAGATGAAACTTAAAGAATTTAACGTTAATACTGAGAAAGATAGGGTTTGTATGGTGGCGGTGTCATGTCTTAGGGGCTAAAACCTAACAAATGGCACAAAATTTGTGAAAGTTGTCCAACAGTCATGCCATACAATTGGCTATAGTCGGTCCTATTTGGTGTCAGAAATGATATGTTTGAGATCTAGATTTGTCCGAAATAGGCGACAAATTTGAGAAGAAACAGAATGAAGGAGATTAGGAGACACAATTAGTTATAAAGTGCAGAAAACAATAACATCCTTCAGAAGATATTCAGTTAAGAATGCCAACAGTCTCCAAATATACGTCATAGAATAGATATGCTAAAAAGGCAATGCTTTATACGTCAGTTATATACGTTTTTAACTTCAATAATCTAACTGTAATGAAAATTGTCCTCAACTTAATTTCTTCAAACATTCTGTATATTTTTACATTTTTCTTAATCCTCGTGAGAATTTAACGTGCAATTAAATATGCAATTACGTCTCCATCCTGTAATATCCTTAAAGTGTTTCCTTTTCTGTGTAATTTTTACGAAAGGATGTACCTGAAGAAACAATTTTATTGGGTCAATCGAGAAGTAGATGCTTGATTTTTCATCACAACACTATTAACAAAATGAGGGCTAAACTTAAACGAAAGATGTTTTGAAAATGTTACACAGAGTGTCCAAACTGCCGGTTGAAAATTTGAAAAATAAAATTGGAAAAAACTGACTGATGACTACGCAATAACCCAAAGCTTATTGTAGTGTGCTCTGATTTGACACTGAAATCGATCTTCCACTGGATATTCGCTTAAGAAGAAATATTGATTTTACTGTCTGATGTATTCCTCATTTTTATGGTTTAGTGTTTTTTTGCAGTTCAAAATTATGTAACCATATCTTCCAATATAACAATAATTGTGAAGACGTCGACAGTGGTTTCAGGCTCTCTAATTGAATATTGCGGTAAGAATACATTTCATCGCGTTTGTTATTAAACGCCCGAGAACGGAAGGATGTGACCTCTATCGTATCCAAGATAAAGTAGGCATATTTTCTAGCATAACCGATAGCACAAATGAAAAAGAAAATAGGAAAAGATAGTCTGTACATTGTCCGAACGACCACTATGCTGCTGATGCAAAAAATTCAACAGTTCTGATGCTCCGGAGTGAAGTGTGAAATATGTCGATATGTGACAAACGTTCGTTATTCAGTTGAAACATTTTGGAGATTGGAGAATTTTCACCAGCGTTTATATATCTTTTATCTAGTAATGTAGACTAGTGCAGAATAACAATTACATATATAAGAGTAGAACAAAGCTATCAATGTAGTTATGTTGAAGTTTTACAAAAATTCTATGTCAGAGCCAATGGCAATGAGACAGAATTAATCTTGTAGTCCTCATAATAGAAGCATGTATTAAATTTAGAATTAAGGTGTTTAATAAATCGTGTTTGAATATTTTTTAAAAGAGCACTACACATAGTGGAAGCATATTCTAAGTGACTTCCAAAGCAAAAATAAAATTTGTAGTTCAAGCAATTGATATTCTTTAACTTCTTGGTTTATCTTACAAATAAAACCATCCGGTAACTATTATATAAGATAACTTTTGTCTCTAATAAAATATCTAGGTCGCAAATCTTAACATTACACAATGATACATATCTTATTTATAAGGTCAAAGTTGCGAGTAAATGCTGTTTGGGTACACTTCTCAAAGGAGAATACTACATTATTGTCCGTGGAGTAAGTGGACAGCCTAACATGCAACAGAATCGTGCATTGATTTGATTTGATTAGAAATATTTATACAGGGTGTTTTAAAAAATATCGGATGCTCTACTCGCTTATAGTTCTCGTAAAGGCAAACAAAAAAGTCTTAATATACATAGCTCCGCAAATCAATTGTTTCACAGATAGAGGTGAATTTCTATTCTCATTAAAAAATTACATTTTTATAAACAAACAGTATATTACTACATTAAATATTTTCACAAAAAAGGCAACCTAAAGAAGATGTTCTACAAGTCCATCTGCCATTTGTATACATGCTTCACATCTTTGCCGAAAGGAAGCTCGTATGTTTTCAAACAACCCTGGATTTTGTCTGATTGTGTGGCAATTGTGTTCTATTTGCTGCCGTAGTTCCCTACATTATTAATTAGCCTTGAATATACCAGCTGCTTTAAATATCCACAAATGCAGAAATCAAGTGGGTTTAGATCAGAGCATCTACGTGGCCATGGCACAGGACCTCCCCGTCCTATTCATTTGTTGTTGTACCTAAGTTTCATTTAAAAATTGGCGACAGCAAAGTGTGGTGGTGCACCATCGTGCAGAAACCATTGGTTAACTCTGTCAATTAAAGGAACATCTTCTAGTAATGGGGGTAAAATAATAATTAAAAAGTTCAGATAGATTTTCGCCATTTAAACGATTTGGTAAAAACACCGGGCCTATCAAACAATTTCCAAAAATACCCAGCCAAACGTTCACAGAATATCGGTGTTGATGTCTTGTCTCCATAACTGCATAAGGATTTTCATCCGCCCAAGTGTGGTTGTTGTGGAAATTCATTATTGTATTGTTTGTAAAAATAGCCTAGTCAGTAAATAAAATATTAGCAACAAAGTTTTGATTTTGGATAAGTTTTTCTGATATGATTCTACAGAAAGCAAGTCTGAAAACATAATCCGGAGGTAATAAAGCCTGTACCCGTTGCAAATGATAAGGATATAGCAGCTGTTCTCGCAAAATCCTCCATGCTAAAGAAGCATTGATGTTTAAGTCTCTAGCTATTGTTCTGATACTGATATTCGGATTTTCTCCTACTCTTGCTAGAACATTTTCCTCATTTTCTGGAGTTGCCATTGATCTTGGTCGTCCGGCATTATGTTTTTTAACAATAAATGAACCATTTTCACTTAATCGTTGATGTAGTCGTCAAAACAATTTATCAGATGGAATTGGACGATTAGGAAATGCTTCGGCGTATAATAGCCGTGCTTCATAAGTATTACCATTAGCACGACTGTACATGAAATGCATATCGGCCATCTCTGAATTTGTATAGAAAGCCATTTCGCTTTAATAGAAAAGACAAACGTGACACTGACAACGCTTAACCGAAAATTAAGGACAGTTTCTACAAATAGACAATTATTTGACAGCCTAAACTAGAATCACCTCTATCTATGAAAGAATTGATTTGCGGACCTATGATTTTTAAAACTTTTCTGTTTGCCTTGACGATAACTATAAGCGGGTAAAGTATCCGACACTTTTTTTAAATCATCCTGTATAAGTAATCCCCAAATAAACTGCTGACGAGAAACAGTTTGCAATACCATTTATAAATATTAAAAATAGTAAAGGACCGATGTGAAAGCCTTGCAGTACTCTGAATGTAGATGTGTAATGATATGACTTGTAGTTATTGCCTATCACATACTACAAACAATTTGACAATAAGACTTATACCAAATTCAAGCAGACACCAACGTAATCAAGTTAACTTTATGATGCACCTTTTTATCAATGATTTTATTTAATTTATTACAAAAGAAAGAAACAGAAGCGTTAATGTCTGAATGATCAACTATATCATTCCAGTTTATACCAGATAGCTCTCAATTGATAATATAAAAAAATTAAGCTTAGAATAACTGTTTTTAAGCCACACCAACTATATCTGTACTGACAAAAGAATGAATATTCAAACTAGGATGATGACTGCCTTTGTATAGAAAAGAGCAATCAGAGAGCTATTGCTAAACTTAACCGTGTTAGGTTTAACAATCAAGAGGTGTCTACAAAAGCTTCTGGTTGATACTCACTGGATGGTTGATAGATTGCATCATTCACAAGTAGAAATAGATTGTTGGAGTTTACTTTAAAAACGTGTTGCAGATTATTCTGTCAAACAAATCACATCATAATCCATTCATGTAGCAATTTAAAAATTGTCGATAGTTAGAGATAAATATTAGTCTTGCTTGTCTTGTGCTTCCGAATATATATTTTGCAGTATTTTACGTAGCAGACCTCAAAAGCATTTTGATTGCAAAAATTGCAGCAGCTATCTCGTTTGGGTTAATAGCACTTGGCTCCCGGGCATTTCTACCTCGTTTAGACTTCAAAAAACTAGTAATTCTATTTCTTTAACTTGCAGCCCGGACTTGTCAATAATGTTTCCAGGAAAATTATTACTGTTTTCACATACTGTACCCTATGTTCTATATCAATATTAAATTTGGTTTAAGTGAAGCCACGAGCTTAGCCATAGAAGTAACTCGCGTCAATATTTTCATTCTTGCTCTATAGGATATCGACTGTTTCAACATTATTGATTGTGGTGTTCAAGTTATTTTCCCTTTCTTGCAACTTATCAGTCAGACATCTCACATCATTTAGTATTTCTTTGAGCAAGCTACACATATTTTAGTATTCTTCAAAATAGTTGCTACTTTCTGACAGGTGCATCATATAACAAAATTTATGAAACACATATGTATTATGACATTATAGGTTTAAAATAAATAGATTTCAGTATATAGCGATATATAAAGCGAAGTTATTCAAATTTCGATTATCACAACAAGTAAAAACTACTGCTCCAAATTAATGACGAGATGTACGACTAGTCTGTATTGAATTTCCAAAATTACCTACTGCTTTTTATATCAAACATTCCTGTCGTAATTTGTTACAGATTTAATAGTGTAACGTTGGTGGCTCCCTCAATGATATCGTTACCAGACCGGAGCTCTATATAACAATATTTATTTCGATATGCAAATGAAGTTAACCGTGCGCCAGTGATATTGAATTTATAATAACCATAATTGTACGATTGGCATACAATAAATGTTTCCGATATAATTGAGTCTTCAAACATCCAAAGTGGACAAGGACTACACAGCCGCAATTAATGTCATACGTGATTTTATATGCGGCGGTACCATTGATCGCTCCCCGGACTATTTAGCATTTAGTACTCGTACGTTCGTGAATCATTTATGTAAAACATTAAAATATTAGAGACCTCCTGGTATATTAACTGGCATCTTAGTTTAAATTATCCAATCGCTGGTGAAAGGGTGGTACAGGCTCAGTGTAATGGCTTAATTTAGTTGTGAAGACCTGGCGATGTTTTTTTCTCGTTTCGAACTTTCGTTAATATTCTCATCTTTTATTAGGTTTAGTGTGCTTTTCGAATATTAGTACGCGAATGTGCTTGGAATATTTCTTACCACCATATACGCCTATAAAAACATTACAAAACAACGTTTTTGTAAATATATTTTCTGAAAACTAAGGTACTTGTTTTATTTGTCTTTTTTTCTGTATTACTTTTACAGTAACTGTACGAGCATTAATGCGGCACGGTACGAAGTATGTAGGTTTCGTATGTAGAGACCACCAAGTAGACATTAACGGTCAATTGCGTTTTATTTTCGCCGTCAGAGTTTTAAATGTTAACGTGAGTTATTTATTAATTACAAGATTAAAATCAATGGTCGATACGAAATCAATCAATTCCTAGCAATAAATCAATTTATTAACTCGCTCGATGTACCCGATACAACGTTCCAATATTCTTGTGTTTACCGGTTAACGTTGTTCGACATTGTTCATCGTATGTTTGGTGTGTGTACAATGATCGCTCTGAATACGGATGTTACTTATAGATGATAATTAATTATAATTAAATGAATCATTTTATGAAAAATGTGCCCACACAATGAGATTCCAACATATAATTACAAAGTAACCGGTGTAAACGTACACTTTATTAAAGAACAATGTATGTAACTTTTTTATTAAGGTGTGTTTCCATATTGCAGCCCTATCTGGTTTAAAATTCAGTTTTATTTTCCTGATTAACTGTCAAATATCTGGGTTAAATGTGTTTTCTTATATAAACTGGTAATATATAGACCGAAAATAAATTATGTTCTTAAATACGCTGCATTTATGTGTCATAAATTTTGGCCGGGCTGTATAATAAATTCCATACGATCAAGTAGGTAATATAAACAGAGTTTTAACGCCATCATTTACGTAACTTAACCTTATTAGTGCGTGTATTGAACTCGAGCTTTGAAATGATTGATCTGAAGTAATTGTTTACATTAAACGGTAAATAAATGTACTTTTTGTGCGGGCCGTTTATCGCTGAAGCAGCTGGAATTTCGTAGTTTGAAAAGATGCTTCCATAGTAAAGATTGATTTCAAAAAATGTCCAATCACTTTAAGATATGTTTCTTCAGTTCTCGGTGTTCCAGCAGCGGTGATCCTCACGATGAATACTTTAAAAATTCCAGAAAATTCGTCTTTTTAATTAAATTAAACTAAATTAGGCTTTCACATAAACAAGCATTTTAGAAAAGTTTTATCTAGAAATGAAAAAGCTTTATTTGTGTTTTATAAACTAGCAGAGTCATATAAACAAGCTAGATGTAAAAAGTCTTACAGAATTAGTGAAGAATTCATTCTGCTAGCTGCAGTTGAGGTTCCAGACACTCTGTTTGAAATAATTCTGTCAAAGAATGGTATGGTGGTATATCAAATGAAGCTGTTGCATACCAAATAGAATAGGGTAGAAGTTGCGTGAGCAATTGTCCACCACCCATCCAGATTGTTGAGCAATAAATACCAATACGGATGCTTATTAATTTTCTATATTTGACATTATTATTATATGTCAATAATAGAACTACTGCAGAGTTTGCAAGTACTTGTGAAACAACAATCTACACAATGCAGTCGAGGTCTGAATAGTGAATGATAGTAATCGTAGACCAAACACTATTGAATTTTTTAACTTAATAAAGATGTTGACAAAATACAAAAAAGTTGTCCGCTGTAAAATATGCTGAATTTTCAGTAGATTCCGATTTTCATATTGATGATAGACCTTAAGTAAATTTTGCGTAAAAATAAGAATTAAAATCTTTGGTGATCAGTTACGCCCTCTAGCGATCATCCTACACTTTTCTAAATAATTTCCAGTTGTGTCTCGGGATCACTTTAGTCAGTAATATTTGTTTGTATTACTGCAAACCGTTCATGAGATATGGCCGGGCGACAGTCTTAGTTGGCCACCCAGTACATACATAGGTGTAAAATCTGGTTTGATCGTTGTTTGAATGGACTTTTGTGACGATGTCCTCGGACGTGTCTGGTGGGGTCGTGGACGGGAGCAGTTTGCCGAAACGACCTGCGAGGTCACTGATGAACCTTTGGCTATGAATGGAGTTGGCGCACTCAAGGCTGCAGCCTCACAAATTACCAACTGCATCTCCGACGTGGTGTCCTCCTCCACATTTCGTTCTGCTTCAAAACCGAACAAGTGACTTCCTGATCAACTTAGGACGCCACTTCGGTGCAAGTGCGCAGTTAGAAGGAGGGTCCAACGAAGTCTTAGTCCTAGGGAAATCATTGGCGCCGATCATCTTGCGACCACACTTAAGGAGGAATGCAGCAACACTGCGCTTTTCGCTTCCAACTTCAGGCTGACAAACTTCTTGTTCAACCTTTCGCCTGTCGATGCCATCATCCTCGACAGGTGTCGTATCGCTATCAACAAAGTTAATATCCTTCCAGCAGTTTGCTTTTTAATGTGGATTATCCAATATATAATAAAGTGACAATTTCTTATTTGCATTTCAGATTTGCTTTTATTTTTTTAAATGTGTAGTGGGTGCTTAGTTGCAGTGACTCTGTAAGCTGTATTAACTTGTAACTTGTCTGGTTATCACGCAACTCTCGCGGTGTAGTTTTGTGTGTATAAATTGTGTTCAAATGGCTTTGTGACAGCATCATATCGCCTTTTATAATGCCGCGCTGTTAATTACTTTACTCCCAACAGCGAATGGTAAGTCGGAATCGAAACTCGGCTCCTATCGTTCCGCCACAACGACAGTCAGCTGCTTAACCACGGCGGCTATCGATCCGTTAATGATCTGTATTTTATTCTGCAGCGGTTGGTAAAATGAGAATTTTGGCTGAAACTATGTCGGATTGTTAAAGGTTTGGATTGCCACACATTCGGATTATAGAGGTTATCAAGCTAAAAATCTTCTATTATTAAATTATTCAACGTTTTGTTTGTTCCGAATATGTACTCAAATTATCTGTTCTATCATAAGTTAATGTTTTATCGTGTTTTCCTCCTAGTCATAAGATAGTATTACCTCCTTTAGTGTTTTCGTGATCTTCATAGATTTTTTTTCAGTTTGGTGTACATATTCTTTTGGAGGGTGACAACGAAGTTCGTATCTCCGTTTTCGCTTGGTCAACTTCTTTCTTCTTTCAAAATGAACACCTATTTTGAACTTAAGCGAATTCAGTTATATCACAATTACGCAAAGATGCATCGAAAGTCTGCAAAATTTACCACTACATGAAAAGGAAATTAAAGGATTCATTAGCCTTATATAAAAAATTATGATATATAAAGTTTTAGTAAAGTTGTGTCAACTTAATGAGGGAAAATTAATTGCTACAATATTTTATATATCCTTTACGATAATCCTGAAAAATGTTTCAACTTCAAACGTATTTATTAAGATTTTGGAATTGCTGCACAGATTCTGTCAGTAAATTTAAATGCAAATTCTGACCATTAATGTTATCTAAATTCGAAACCATTACAATAAATTCAACAAAATATTTCGTCTAAATCCATCAGATACATTAAATTTCCGACGAAAGTATATTAATTAGGGATTAATTTAAATACGAAACGACTTTACTTCAGATCTTAATAACGCTTAATCTAGTTTTAATGCTACACAATTACAAATTTTGATTTCAAAATATACGAAATAGTAACGTCATTGCAGCTCATATTAAGGAAATATATGCAAGAATTCTGGAATAGAAACCGAAAGTTACAAAATGATATGTTTAAAGATGCATTAAAGTGTCATTCATCTAACGTTAACGCCGGCACCTTACGATTATGAATGACATTGTGACGTAAGTGAATACATCAGAACTCCGTATCGTTTAATACCGTTGTCTATTAATCCGGCGCTGCATGTTGGAAAGTTTGGTTTCACACAATAGTTTACGTTTTAATTAGAAACTTATCATGTTCGTATTATTCCGATAGAAGACCTTGTTAATGGAATTTGTTTTAAACTTGTTTAACGATATAATGTGGAATTGTTCGCAGTAATGTAATTGCAAAACATATTTACCTGGAAAATGCAAGCCGTTATATAAATATTAGGTATGTTAGGACGTGAAGACATACCTAAACGTAATATTTGTAACAGTTCAAGTTCAATGTCTCTGCGAAGCAATATAAGTCAGTAGCGTGGACGCGATACCTCTCAGGAATGAAGTCAAGGGAGACGCAGGTAAAGCAAAAACAATTCGGTTTGCACGTGTGCACGTGTCTCATAGTAATTATACAGTACGCATGAAAAACAGTAGACGATCGAATTCGTTCTCGGCAGTGGCGAATGTTGTTAGGTCTATGCACGGACTCAATCAGCACGTGCCGTTTCGTAATATATCGCGAGCCGTACACTAGGACTATAAGGCCATCGCATACGTTGTACCTTTTGAGAGACTTTTATTGTTACTGTATTGAATTACTCGGAAAATTAAAAATGCGGAGCGTGTTTCGTTTCGCCGTTTCGTATGGCTTTTATTTTAGTTCTGCTTTGGTCGGCCATTTGAAACGCGCGGCAGTCGCGTATTATTGCCATCAAGTTCTTCGTAGGTTATGAGAGAAAAAATCAAATCACCGCAACTTGGTAGGTAAATAGCACAGAACAAAAACGTCTCCGATTCGCTTTAGAAACAGAAATAAGCGTGCAGGATTATTTGCACATCATTCTATATAATTTGCAAGGATTTGATGAGATCGGAGTGGTTATTCTAGCTAACATGTTGATGGTAACCACATTTTTTGACGCTTGACACAATGTGTACATGTAGATTGTTTAAGATGTCCTGCAGCATTTTATCATTAGTAGGGCAGACACAAAAATTTCAATGCCATAGAAAACGTTCTAGAGCTAATATCGAAGAATGTGTTCAAGATGAATACTTCTCCAAGAATTTCAGAAAACAGTCCAATATCGCGCTGTGATTAATTTTTTCTCACTAATCGAGGAAAAAGTCAAAATTCACTCACGAAGAAATGCTGGCTGTTTATTAAAACTCTACCTTCTTCATGTCGTTTGTACTGTCAGGAAAAGTTCCATTAGGTATGATGTAGATGATCCCTACTTAGTAGTTTGATTACAGCTACTACGAAGAAGAATGTGAAAGCCGCTTTTATTAAAATTGATTTCCAACAAGTAAATACCAATTCAAGCCCAATCTTCATTCCACTGCAGCCATTCTTTCTGCTATTCAAGTAAATTAGGTCGATGGCCAAGTGTAAAAGGACTTAACCAACGAGCACGATATGAAAACTGTCTAAAATGTCTTATACGACGATAAAGTTTTCCCGTCTCAACTCCCCTCTTCCTCCAAGCCTTACCTTTTCTTGGGTCCTGATCATCCTTATGAAAATGAAGTAGTCCTTTGAAGCCAAGTGTATGTTACTAAATGTGTGTTACCAAGGATTTTTGTTTTGAATGTTGGCTTTAATTCAAGTAATAAGTTTAGTGTTGATGATTGAACATGGAGGTGTTTGCAGATATGGTGGTAGATCTGGTGAACGAAATATAATGGCGATTGACAATCAAACGTTGTATGTCACGGTTACACTGATATTTTAGTTGAATTGAAGGCTGGTAGTAAATCTACAAGAAGTATTCTCGACCAAATCCTAACAGTAGCATATTCAATCAAAATTTTAGCATTCTTTTAATAGAACTTGTGACTCTCAAAGCTATGGCAATAATTTCGCAATGAAATTTAAATAATTTTGGCAACAATTCAAATTTAGTAGATGAGATGCTGTTCTTGTTTGGCTAAGGTCTAAACTTGGTCCAAATGTGGAATCACATCTATTGGGTGATGATCAGCTAGTTCTGTCACTATCGAATTGGAAATCGTTCGGATTTTCTTCAAGTTTTATTGTATAGTAGTACTAAAGCATATTGGTAAAAAGAAAGGAGACTGAGGTCGGTTCTACAATGTTTACAATTTATCAGGTGCGATCTAGCAAGACATAATCAGAATAATGCGCCGTAAATTATTACGAGCAAAATAAAGGTCATGCAGACCAACGATATGATTCATAAAAGGAGAGAACTTTCAGAACTGAGAAGAAGAATAATAAACAAGCGAGATAATAGTTTCCAATAAATAAGATCACTGAAGGCAGTTTTGTTTGCAGTTGACTTAACCTTGCTGAACGAAAGTCCCTAGCTGGATAATGCGTCTAGAATCGGTTCAAGCGATCGTTGCGGACACTGGAAAACGATATTTCTGCTCTTAGAAGATATTAAGTTGGTGTCGTGGGAGCTACTCACCTAATCTGCGATGAGCAGAAAATATTCCCTCTGAATAGGAACCTACTACCCTGAATCACTTTATGCATTAGGCTCTAATGCCAGATCGTATCAAAAATTGGAGCAATGTTCAAAAGACAACCCTCACAGAGTCTCTGAAAGGTTGGGTGACCTTAAAGGGCACTTTCAGAAATCCAAAGTGTTTATTCCGGAACACGTTTTTGAGGAATAGCTCTTCTTTGCAGCAAAAAAAAACATTACACGAGATATATGATATGGTAGCCTTGCGGTAATTAAGATTAGTTGCCCCAGTTGGGAATACAAACTACCACTACGTGCTTGTAGACTTATTATGGTAACTATAATGATGACAATGCTGCCTGAAAGTCTAGGAAATAGCGTATATCGTTAAAGGTTTGCTGCACAAATTTGGAAAATCTACAGAATACTGAATTCTAAATAACATTTCATGGTTGACAGCCATTTTTTCTCCTTATTGCTCCGTCAGCCAGGAAAATACAAAAGTTTCATGCTCCAAGTGTATATTAAGTGTTGTAGGTTCATTTAGGATAATGTCGTCATTTTAATAATAGTTTTTAAATGATATCAAACTCTAACATTAAGATACTGCATTGGTATCTCTCAGATATATAAAAATATCCATCCAACATTATTATTAACGTTAATCAAATACTAAGAACGAAGTTGGTCTATCACTTTAAATTGACCTGTACCAGCCACGATTGCGATAAGACCTTTGGATTGACCGCAACTCAACTTACATATTCATCCTTATCTTTGCTCCATACTATTAAGTAACACAACGAGTAATGACAGATCCAATATGCTTAGCCATGTGGCACCTACATTTATATGTTAAATAATTCAAATGAAATGCATTGTAATTGTAAAACTGAAGTACGTAAGTATTAGCCTTCAGCCATATGAATCATAAAGATATACTTCATAAAAACAACATGTTCGTACAATAGTCGATATGTGTATCAGAATTGTACAAGCAATCATTTCGAATGTTAAAATTAAAACGTATCGCATGCATCAACATTTGTCTCTGTGGACATGTCCTCCTGACATGCATTACACACGAACAAATTATCAATCTTATTATCGTATGTAGTACTGGATGCCAATTAAATTC